>JANHZU010002180.1:96399-113313 GCA_032468055.1 Acrochordus granulatus | reverse complement strand
TGTAAAAGAAAAGTGATTGATAAGGAAAAGGGTTTATTTCTTTAGTCAAGGAGTATAAAAGAATAGCCATTCATTCTGAACATTGGTCCAGATTATGAAGCCCAAGGGCCAGGTTTCTCCACTGTCCTTCACAGAAAACTTTTACATGCTAACTTGCTTGTCTCTGCCCTGTTCCAGCTGTGCATTCATGTAAGTCAAAATTGTTGAGTCCAGTGGTTGGCAACAATGGGCACTTTCACTCCATTAGGTCTTTGGCTCCCCTTTCCCTGAAGAGCACCCAATGATCATCTCTGGTTCTACAGACCTTGAAATTCTGAGAACCACACTATGGCAGCTCTTGGGGGAAGGGAGGCTCTGCCAATGAAATACCAGACCACCCAGACAATTGGCTGAGCTTCAGACACCAAGATCAGTCTGGCTCCAGTTTCAATTTTAATCATAGCTGAGCCAGCAATCAAGTCCCTTTTCCTGCCAGCATGAAAGTGAAATATGTTAGGAGCTGATTCTGAACTAATGTGTTGGACCTTTTCTGTTTAGATGATAGAAGAAGAATTCAGTACACATACATGCACTCCCAGATATACCTGTCTTGCAAGCAGCCACTCTCTTGCCCTGTCAATCATCTCCAGAATTGACTTTTTGGCATCAGTTAAGACAAAATCAGTCCTGGGTTTGGAGGGATTTTGGTGAATTGGGAATCAAGGGACAGGGTGCTTAGGGCATAGTTTGGAAGTACTTCAATGGGTCCATGATGGCTACAGCCTTCTTCCAGTCAGCTGGAGGACCAGTGGTATGGGGTTCATTGAATGAACACCCCCTCTTTCTCTGGCTGAGAAGACCTGATTCCTTTACGTTGGATCCAGGATGATGAGAATTGGAAAACAGAAGTGATTCTGGCTTTGTGGAATGAGGTCAAATGACCTCCATTCTGGCTGGCTTGGGAAGCAATAGATAATCCACTGCTTCCTTTAAATTCTAATTGAACATTAACCTCAAACACTCTATGATTTTGCTGCTGGAATACCAATTTCTGGGGAAATCATAAAACTCCATCCCATTTCATGTCTTGGGTGACACTTTGCTTCGTGGAACTCTCCTGTTCCCTCAACACACTAATTTGCCTCCCCTCGCTCCCAATGGATGCAGGTTAGCAACTTATGCTATGTTGTTGGATTATCCAACACATTTTCAGCTACCAAAAAGCACTCATCAGAGAAATTCCTGATGACTCATCACTGCTTTGTGACTAGAAGTGAGTAAAACTACAATTTTCTTTATTCCCTACTGCTGTTTTTGTTTTAACATTTTTCATCACTAATACTTTGATAGTTGTTTCTCTTTGCTAGAAAAGAGTTTTGCTTTAATTGAGTTAATCTTTCTGTTTGCCATGAGTATGAACTAGCCCTTGCTTCACCTTTATTTCCTCTCCATCTGCTCTCCTCCTGCTTGATCCAATCTCCTCAAGGTTTCAGGCTATAACAAATTATGCTTTTAGAAGTTTGCTAAGAAGGTGTGGGTGTGGGTGGGGTATGCTGCTTTTACTTCCTGTAGTGTGAAAGAATGGTGCAGAAGACATTGTGTTAGTTAGTGATCTTGAATATGTCCTTCAGAATTCAAAGCTGGCCTAGAAGTCCTACAGCCCACCATCCTTGAAGTTCTCAGAGCAGAGAGATTTATAAATGTTGTCTAACTATTATCTCATTAATCCAGGTCATGTCTTGTAGCAAAATTGCAAAAAAAATTGCAAATTTTTTTTAAAAAGGCAACTGACTTTTATTATTAAATGTTACAGGGAAATGTTTCAGCTCCTATCCGCAAGCCTTTCTCAATCCCATATGAAAAAGGAAAAATGGTAAGGAATTGTATATATTTCTCAAAAGGGGCAGGAACAGAGAATACACTGAGTTCTCACATAACAAGTTAAAACAGAAGGTTGGCAGAAACAATTTTGAGAGATGATAGCCTTATGGCTTCTGCTCAATCACTTCAAGGTCTGCTGAAAGGCTGTTTCCTGCAAACATGTTAAAGCCAAATTGTAAACAGGAGACAATTGAAATCTTGTTCTCCCCTCTATTTATAGAAGGATTTAATGTTTATTCCTCTTGAAAGCCAGTTGGTTTCTTTATCAAAAATTTGGAAGTTTCAGTTCTGAAGAGAATGTCCATGGTCTTTAAGATGCAAATGAACTGCGGATGTTTGTGAAAAATTATGCTGTTGAAATCTTTTATACAGAGGTGGTTTGGTCTTCCCAATGTAAAATTCTGAACAGGCTACATTACATTGAATGGCATAAATTACATCTATCTGTTTGTGCTTGGGAATCTTGTCTTTAGGATATACTAGTGTATTAACTGGTTTGAATTGAACTCAAATGTTATGCTTCTTGAAAATCCTCCTGAGTTTCTCTGATACTCCAACAACATATGGAATGGTCAAATTGCTGCATCTGTTAAAATCTTTTTTTTTGAAGCAGATGAGGGAAAATTAGATCTTTGTATAGATTTATAGATGTTGCATGATGTTAGGCCTCCACAAACAGGATTTTACATGATTTCTGTCTCCCACCCCCAGGAAGAGATGAATTTCTCTATATTTTTCTCAATGTATATCCTGTATATCTAAAAGATTTCCTCTAACCCTACCTGTTCCCTTTCTCTAACAAAATATAGATTGAAAACCTTTGCAGGGTGAAAACCTGGTAAGGGCCTCACAATTTAGGACTCCACTTTGCCATGGCAAAACTCTAACTGGTAAATACCTCATTCCTGTCCTGCTGCCCAGAGAAGCAGCACAGTCTAGCCAGAGAGCAGTATTACAGGAAGTCATTGCTTCCTAGTGTTTATATGTATGTGCCATGGTAACATGTTTGCTTTAATATCCCAAGGAGTTCTTGTCCAAGGGTTCAGCAGGTAAAGAGAGTAGCCTAAGCAGAAATTGGTGCTGCTAAGGAGTGTTTTTGTTTGTTTACTTTAGCACCTGCCAGGTTTACCTGGAAGTATGAATTTCCAGAAAGCCTCAACCCTGCTATGTTGCTGAGCAAGATGGGCAGAAGAACCCCATGGTTGGACTGTGGATCTTCTCTCCCAAGGGTACCATTGGTTCAGACTTAACATGGGGACAGGGGCCTCCATTTCTCTCTGTGTAAGTGGAATGCAACTTCTTGGTCTAACTAAGGGTCTGCAAAAGCAGCTTCTGAGCAGTTAAGGGTAGAAGATTGCTACAAATGACCCCATTTATTTACTTTAAGAAGACTTAGAGTTAGTTTCATCAGTCCTGTCCTGTTATTATTTGTAAATGTTTTTCTCCCATTTCTTGTTAATATTTTATCTTTCATGTCTTGATGGTAAGAATGTTTATTTAGGAATATGACTTATTTGTGTGTGATTTATTTCAAATAATTAGTAAATGCTAACAATTGTTGTTTACTCTGCCTTAGTGCATTATAACCACCTGTTCTATGTTTTCATACTTAATATGGGATGTGAGAGTCATGATCAAAATGTAACTTTAAGTTGATAACGATGCTGTCATTTCAGCTGCATTTTCTTCTCTTTTTAATATTTGAGACGGATTGCATTAAAGTACCGTCTGTTCTACTTCAACCACCTTGAAAATTCATGTGACAATTACTGTGATTTCACCTTAAACTCTAGAATGGTCCCTTGAGTCTGAATACTAATTTTTATTTTGCTATCTCAGCCTTGAGGAAAAAATATATTGAGTTGGATCCAGATGCTCTGCTTCATACAAAAAACGTGATTTCTGTTTACAGAAGGATGTTTTCCAAGCCTGAAAAAGAATTAAGTGAATAGAATTAAATGTTTTGATTCATCTCAGTATAGTCTCTCCCAATCTTGAGAATGGATATGTGGGATTAAAATAATATTGACTCCAAAATGGAATCATGTCCTCAACTTAACTCATTTCAAAAACTCAGTGTCCAAGAGAGACATTATTGAGGCAGCATGGAGGAGTGGTCAAAGTGTTGGACTAGAATTGTGGACACCCAGGTTCTGAGCCTCCTCAGCCATGGAAGTTCACTAGGTGACTTTGGCCTGTTGCTCTCAGCCCACCCTATATCCCAGGTCTATTATTCAGGGGCTAAAATGAAGGAGAGCCCCATAAAATCATATAAATAGGCAATAATGTTAAAAAAGATTTTGAAGACACCCACTCAAAATAAAAGAAAGAGGCATATTAACAGGTCAAGGAAGATGGCTAAATGCAAGCAGGTAACAATGAAGAGGCAGTGCTACTCCTTGGATCAGGTTCCTTCAACAAAAAAATCTGGCTCTAACTCGGCAATCAGGAAGAGTAGAATGAAGGTCAAATGCGAGACAGAAAGAAACATGGTCAGGGCAAGCTCTTTACCTAGAATGAGTTTAAGTCTCCTGGACCAGATGAATGGCACCCCAGCTGATGTCCGGCACTAGTCCTTAAAGTACTGACTGATGGTCTGGGCAAACCCTTAAGAAATTTTTGGAGATCTGATGAAATAACTGCAACTGGAGGAAGGCAAATATTGTCTTTGTCCTCAAAAGCAAGTCTGGGGGGAGGGGCCAAGAAAATGAGCGGCTTTAGGAATGTGAATGATGAATACACAAAGCAGCAAGCAAACTGTAGAATAATCAGTCTGGCATCAGTAATGACAGCAGATAATACAGAGATGGATGGAAACAATGTGGCATGCACCAAAAAGTGTCAAAATAATTCTTGCCAGAAAAGAAGTATTTCTATTTTTTTATTTGGGAGCTTCCTTCAGTTGATTGTGGGAATTTTGCAGGTGTAATATGTCTTGTTTTCAAGAAACACTTGGAAAAGGCTGATTTAATCCCATCCTAAATGTATGCTTGATAAAACACAGAGCTTTTCCTGTTATAATTAACAATGATGTTGCATGCAGATCACAGTCATAAATTGTGTGTGTGTATAAATGCAACAAGAAGGCATATCAATTTAATACAAGATATACAGGAGATAAGTTAATTATCTGCATTTTAAAACAATAATGGAATGCAGAAATAAACACTGAACAATAAAACAACAGGTTTTTACACACTTGGAACTTCTTAGGAAGAAGCTTATTTTGCTTAAAAGATCAATTGGCTGTATGGGCACGTATCTTTGCTCAAGTTACTGGAACCAACAAATATCCCCCCTTCAATTACATTATGTTAATGTTGCATACTACATCAATCCATGCACCACATTTTTCATGGCACACAACTATGTTCCACGTACTTGTTGTTATAACCTTGACATTTTATAAATTTTGTAAATTTATGATGCAAGGGCAACATCACAATTATTTCTCTTTGCAGCAGTCCTTATCTTCTGTAAAAGTTAAGCATTATGGAAATAAAGTTGGACCAGAGCCTCAAAGAATCTTTGGTTCTCCTCTTGAGGTATCCACCCAAGATACAGCACACCATCCTGTTCCTTTAGTTGTCCAACACACAGTGGAATATTTAGAAGCGTTTGGTAAGTTCCTGATCTCACTTAGCTGTGTACATACAACCATTTTCTTCTTTTCAGATGGAAATCATTAACACTACCAGATGTGTGTATTATGTGTGTCACTTGGTTAAGAAATGGCATGCACTTTGGGAACTAATATGTTGGTGATGGTGCCCACTCAGTGTCTCTAATGAAAGGCGGCTCTGGACAAACATCATCTCTTCTTCTGCAGTGACTGTCCATAGGCAATTCTGAGTTCTCAGGTAAATCCCACCCTGTCGAGATCCCAAATCAAACAGAATCAATGAATTCTAGGATCAACTCAATCCAAAATGGATTAGTATAATCTGGTACTTGTCTCACCAAGGGCATTTTTCTTGATAAAAAACAAGCTGACCCCCTCCTATAAAACTTGGAGGCCTCAGTCTAGTTTTAGCAGCACAGGGACAGCTGTACAGTAGGTAGCTTTTTTCTCTAACAATACAGACAGCCCTGCTAGGGAGATGAAGTAAATTCAGGCTGGTTGGTGTTTCCTCATCCATTGTGGAGATACAGGAAATTCTCCTTTGTATTATGCACTTGCCAAAATTTCTGCAGTAGTTGCCACCCAATTCATCAAGGCCAGGGCAAGGCCTCCACCTTAAGCACTCATCCATGGCATCAGCTTGAGTCACTATTTTCCCATAACTGTATAAAGAACCATCAGATCAACAATAAAAGAGTGAAATAGCATCACCCGGAGGATAGACTTCTGTGAAATGGAAGTAGGTTATTTGCAGATCTGCTAAACATTATATTTTCAGCTGGGCTCATACTTTCAGTGAGCTTGCCAGTTTGAGACTTATTAGCTGTTTTTTATAATGTTATTTCAGTGGAAAGATCTACTTTGTATTACATACAGTAATTTTTTCTTTACATTTGCAACCTGAAAGATGAATAAAAGTATGTTTTTTGGGAGGCAATTTTTTTTCTGTTGCTATAATAGAAATGATGTCTACAGCCAATGAAAATCTCAGGTACATTCACCTGAAATGAGAACCAAATGAAATTTGGTGAGATATATATGTGTGTGTGTGTGTGTATGTGTGTGTGTATATATATATATGTGTATGTGTGTATGTGTGTGTGTGTATGCATATATATATTGACATTATATATATATATATATATTGACAGAAAAAGATAGAATGGCCAAATACCATTAAGCTACTATATTTCATTTGATTTGATCGTAGTACATCTTAGAAGAAGAAAGCAACACCATATTACATTTGGTATGGGGGCTACTTTCTCAGCCATTGGGATCACGCAAGAATGGATTGTTTCTAATCAACCAGACATGCCTTTTAAAAAATCCTCTGTTCCATTCTCCTCTGTTTCCATGCCCTTCTCATCAATAAATCAGTACGAGAAGGAGGAAGTTCCTTTCTCCCCTTAGTATAATTATAATATTATAATACTATGAATTTTGGGGTTCCTTCAAACCTGTTGATCTCTTCTACTGTCTCTGGGTCCTGTTGGAGCTCTATAAGGACGCATTCACTATTAATATACAGTATGTTGCATGTACTCTTAGGGATAAATCACAAAGGCCTCTTTCGGATCAGTGGATCAGCAGCCAAAATCAAGGCACTTAGATTAAAATATGATCAAGGAGAAGAAGTTGACCTTGTTAAGGAAGGAGATATCAACTCTGTTGCCAGCCTCCTTAAACTGTTCCTGAATCAACTTCCAACTGCTGTTTTCCCGGAGAAGCTGTGCCTTGATATCTGGGCCACGTTTGCAGGTAAAGCAAGAACATAGGACACTTTTTTCTTATTATCATTATACAGGAAGGTATGATGTCACATCTTCGTAACAGGCTGAATCACACTTGCCAAAATCCTTCACTGAGAAAGGACCACAATGAAAGAGGCAAAGATGCAGGCCCAGAGTGCCAAAAATTCATTTTTAATCAACGTTGTCTTGAGTCTCCTCCAGGTCTGGTTCCCACTCAGTGTATTCTTGGCTATCCCATAATTTTAAGCTAATTTGTGCATAATTCTGATTCATATTTAAAGGAAGAGAAAGGCTAAAAAATCATGGCTCGATGCAGGTGGTGAGATTTTGAAAAAAGAGACAAAAGCAGAAGAACAAAAGGCAAAGTAGGAATCAGTGCATGGAGGTGGTGGAAGCAAGGATGGTTTATAAGGGTAGGAAGGTGAAGATGTACAGGAAGGGGTGTTGCTGCAAAGTAGATTACGATGTACTTCATGTTCTTTTGCATACTGCATGTTTTTTCCTTTAGTTTCCTATTTTGTCTTCTGTTTCTATGCTTTGCACAATGTTGCTTAACCTAAGGGAGGGGATGGGTGTATTATTATTATAGAGAGAAAATTGTGAAATCACAGCAGCCAGTTCTTTAGCTGGTGCTGGCCTTTTTAAGCATCGAGTTCTTCCCAAGAACCAGGATGTTATAATGTGTCGCGAGTAGTATATGTGTGGATCCAAGCAATGTGCCCTGTTGCAACTGACAGATGGAAATTTTGTCAGTGCTCGGATTTTCTAAGTGCCGCCCAAGATTTTTTGTTATGGCATCAAGTATGCCAATAACCACAGGGACCACCATGGGCAACTTATGCCATAATTTTCTTTCCACTTTGAGTTTCAGGTCTTGATATTTTGTGATCCTCTCTGATTCTTTATCTTCTCTTCTATCTATTATCACATCAATTACCCACATTTTCTTCTTTTAATCCGCAGTTAAATCTGGTGTGTCATGAGCTAAGTCTTGATCAGTTTGTATTTGGAATTCCAAATAATAATAATTTCATAACAAAAATGTTGTCTTGCTCCACCCCAAGCAGCCATATTGTCACTACATGGCTACATGCTAGCTTATTGTCACCTGCATATAACATTAACTTCAACCACAATATTGGATCTCTCCTTAATTATTTATTTTCCTATGTTGTCTTCCACTTCCTTTAGCCTTGCATAATCTAAATGCACTAGCAGTGCTCACTAAACATGAACCATGGCCATACATTCCCCATTAATCTTCCTACTGGCCATAGGCTTCTGCACAGAATGATTTCTTTGTCTCTTTCTTGAAGGGAAGCAACTCCATTTCATATGTGCTCAGGAGCCCTCTGCACAATTATTTTTCTAGGAAGTGTCAGCTGATAAACTTCTGTCACTTCTGGGGAACCCCGATTCAGCAAGGCACTGAGCACATGCCTAGAGGTCAACAGCTATGAAATGCTAAACTAATTCTAAATTATGTCAATCTATCTCTGTTAAACATTAATATCCAATCTTTCACAGCGAATAGAAACTGCACCCCAGAGCAAACAAGATGTCTAAAAACGCTATTGAGTAGCTTGCCAGAAGCCCACAGTCGCCTTGTTTGTTTCCTTGTTAGATTTCTTGTCAAGGTGGGTGCAAACAGTGATGTGAATCAGATGACCCTGGAGAACCTGGCCATTGTTTTTGGCCCCACGTTATTCCGGTAAGAGCTTTTTTGCTATCTCCACAGTGTTAAAACTATCCTGAGTTGCCATCTAATTCACCTTCAATAGTCTAATAATCCAATTATCTCTCCTGAAAGGGATTAGAGCTATTACAGGATCACTTGATTAGAGCAAGTGATAATTTAATGTTTGGCTCTGGGATCTAAATGGCCTCAGAAGATGCACATCAGATGATGGCAAAGTATGACATCACTTTATGATCCAAATTGCATCTCCTACAATGTACACATTCTTTGTATTTTCTCTCGTAATTTCTCTCAACAGTTAATAGCAGGGCCAAACACCCTAACATTTCTCATTGCTGGGATCAGAAGCAAAGAGATTGTTTGCAAAATCATTCATTTATTTTCCTCCTAATGCTGTTTTTTTCCATTCAAGAAAATCTGCCTTGTTTGGGTATAAAGCTTATGTTGGGCTTGTGGAGATCTCCCGCAGCAATTCATTGGTTTGTAAAGCTCTGATGCCTTTTGAAAGGAACTGTGACCTTGTGTCCAAGGATTCATACAGCTATGACATGCCGATGTCAGGCCTATGGATTCTGCTTACAGATGATGGCAGTGAAGGAGAGGACGGAAAAGGGTTGGGTTGGGTTGATTGAAACTGAGGAAGAAGACTTGACATCTGTCCAGGCACATAAAGATTTCCACTGCAGGGAAGTGGAATACATTTCATTAGTTTAGATGGTGGACATAACTGCTCCCACTGACCACGGAATATTTACTTCTGCCACATTCATTTGGAAGCAATGATCTGAAGGTCTTGGCAGAGACAGTCCTGCCTTAGAGGATTGCTGAAGTCAACGTTCTTTGTAACATCAAGCAAGCCAGACAGCTCGGCACAAGCCTGTTCTGTCTGTGAGATTTTGGCCCATGCACAGGGCGCTCTTTGCCCTTTGTAGCACAGTTCTAACATTCACGATAATAAGATTTTGCCCACACTGCTTCCTCAGAGATATAGCGGTCACCTCAGGATTTTCAATGAATTTGGGGCTTCTCCTCATGGAAGAGATCTGGCCTGAGGAAAACCCGGAAAGAGCTCACTTCTTGCAAAGGAGGAGAGGACTAATTTGCAGAGAGCATCTTCACAGTTTTGAGGGTTGTGGGAGTGACTTGCAAAATTGATAGTAACAAGGGCCTGTCCCTTCCTTCGTTTCTGTTACAGTAAGTTGAGAAAACTGAGTTTGGGAAACATTAAATGGATGGTGTTCCATCCTCCTCCTCTTCACTACTACTAGTATTACTACTACTATTACTGCTACTATTTTGGTGTCTTTTTTCAGAATTCCTCTCAGCCCTTCAGCATGTGAAAAGCAAACCCTTTGCAATGCCATGCTTCTACATATTCTTCAACACCATGAGGATCTCTTTCTGGAGAGCCTCAACAGCCATTTCTCCCCAGTGGCAGAGCAATCCCAGGTAAAGAAGGATCAGTTCAACATATCACCAAAGATCTCCCTCCATCCGACTTACTCTCCCTGTGCTACGCAATCCCCTGTGGCAGTTATGAGCAGAGTGAATGCAGACAATTTAAAACTTGATTTTTAAATTGGTATCAATTTACAAGGTGATTCCCATCCCCACCTCCAAGAGTGATAACAACAATTCCTAAACCCATTTAGCACTTATTTAATATTATTTTTAAAATGTTGCTTAAGTTGAATGTACAAATGCCTTGGTTCAGGGCAGCTGAGATTTAATCTGTTATTCACCCACTGTATTAAATCAAGCATGCCTAATTTGTATAATGAATCTGATCTAATAGAAGAATGAAGTTTATTATACTGCAATTATAGAATCGATATTGATAGAAACAATATTAATGGAAAGATCATTTGTTCAGTGGGACAAAAATGTGAAAACTATTGAGGAATATACTACCCTTGCTTTTTAATCTGACAAATTTTCCCATGTGGACATTTTTATCATTGTCTGTCCCCCTGATCTGGGAAAATGAACCATACGGTGAGCTGATGTTTAAAGCGTTTAGATTTGAGCAGTTAAAGATAGAGGAAACCCACGTATCTGACCTGCCCGACCTTTCCCACCCAGCTGTCCTGCTGAGGCATTGAGACTCTAAGTCCCAGAATGATGCGATGCAGAGAAACTCATCCAACATCTATCCACAAAGTGACTTAAAGGAAAACTGAGATGCGCAGCGAATCAAGGAGCTTCAGCTCATTCTCCAGCCATTTGTGATCTTCTGGCCCAACAGTTGCACACTTCTTTTGAAAACAATCTCTACCTCACCCATCCTAGGGCTTTCTTTGACATTTGCTGCTTTTCCACAGGGGCTCCATCCTGCCTCACCACCTCAAGAGCTCACACATCAGACAGAGGAAAATGAACCTCCCTGAAGGGTGCCCAGAAGTGTCTGGCGTCTTCCATCCATGCGGTGGCAATGTTGTGTTTTTAATCTTTCTGTTCAGTGCGTAGGGAAAACAGGGTCAGTTTGAAGTTATGATTTGCAAAGCGTTCTTCGCCCCCTTAATCCTTTTCTGGGGCAAATTCATCAATTTCTATGTCAAGTACCCTTCTTTCTGATTTATAATACCCAAAAACAGTTGTTTCAAATAATGCAACAGACAGTGCAAGCTATGCAGAGAGTTCAAACAGATCTTTGGCTATAAATGTCTGCAGTTTACATTATTTGTGCATCATATGGATTACCCTCGATAACGTTTTAAAACACAAAAACAAACTATCTAATGTACCATGTTCATTTCAAGTATTAGAACGTGGAACAAATCTATTTTTGGTGGTAGTGGGAAATTACTAAAACAAACTGACAGACAAGCTATGTGGGTAACATTCTTTCCTCTTCTCTTTCCCCCCTCCTTTTTTCTCCTCTTGGAGCACTTTCTTCTAACCAGCCTCAATTCTTGAAGTATTAAAATTGTGGACATCACAAGAGTACCAATGTGGCAAAGCTGAGGAAGGGAGACTTGGTGTAGGCTGTTCTTCCAAAAGTAGTTATGTTATAAACCTTGAAAGATGGATCTCCCACCAACAACAGAGAAACACGTATTTGCATTTTCTTACAATCTGTTTTGCTGTTTTCTCTCTATGTATATATAAGTGGCTTCCTTTGGCTTCAGCAAGTGAGGGGCCACAGGCTGAATTCCACCTCTCCTTTAATTTCCTCTGCGTGGCCCTCTCATCAGAAGCCATGATATCCAGACAGCTTCATTTTGACAACTCTTGCAGGAAGAGAGTAAGCATCTATTTGTTGCTAAGGCAACACAAGGATGAAATCCTCTTTTTTCTCCCCTTTAGCAAATTCTGCTCCCTTCACTTCTTGGCTAGCCTGGGTAGATGAAAAATAGCACATTCATTATATACTTCTGAGATACCCTTTTTGTTTTTCGGAGTGTCAGATTGCAGTTCTCTTTAAGCTGGCATAATCTTTTTTTCCCCAAAGGAAGACTCTTGCCTGTAGAGTAGATCTCCAATAGCACTAAGCCAAAGCAGAGAATTTTCAAAGCATGTGTCAAAATTAATCTCTTGCACCAAATTATTGAACAGGGCAAGACAAATAAAAAAAAATTAAAACACAAAAGTGTTTACATGGGTCTCGTTCCTTCTGGTCTGCCAGTGAGGAATCGTATACAGAAAGGGTGATGCCCTGCCTTGGATTCTGAGTTGTAGAAGGCCTTGTCTTAAATGGGATTCTCAAAATGTTTTGCCCAAATTCCCCCTGGTCAATCTTTGGCTGAGTGCTTTGAGCCTGCTTGGATTGAGCCCAACAGTCCATGGGAACACTGTCTTTCACACGTAAAACAAAACTTTTTCAAGTGAAACTAATCTAAGGGAACTCTACAGATAGTCCTTGGGATTTTCTTGGCAGCAATATGGAAGTAGATCACCATTGCCTTCTGCCAGGATTTTTTAAAATCCAGTCTTGTTTGTTGATTTAATATGTGTCATTAAATCAGTGTCAACCCTTAGCAGCTATTTAGGGAGACCTTCTGTCCTCAGTCTAGCTCCTCATCTTTCAATGGTGTCCCCATATGATGCTGTAATTGAATGTTGGTGATTATCCTCTGTTTCCCTTCCACCTTTCCCAGCACTGTAGACTTTTCAAGATCTTTGTATAGTGTGTCCAAAATATAATGAATTGAATCTCATCATTTGTGCCTCAAGTGAAAATGCCAGGTTTTGTCTGATGATCCGTGTGATTTTTCCTTGGCTGCCCATTGTATTCTTAGGAGTCTCCCCCCACACCCAAGTTCAATATCATCACTGCTCTTGCTATCCTGCTTCTTTAAGAGTCACTTGAGAAACCATTTCCTACATGATTCTTCATTGCTACCCTTCTAATTGACCAGGTTAGCCACAGCTCTAGAATTTCTTGATGATCTCCCACGCAAATATTAACCAGGCCCAATCCTGATTAGCTCCTGAGACCAGGTAAGGTTGGCCAGATGCTGCTAACTCTGAGTATCACCAACTAACAATTCTGCTGAGGAAACTTTGTTTTGTGTGCTTATGCCATTGGCCTGCATGAAAATACGAACAGCTGGCGCAAAATCCAAATTCTCTGTGAAATATGTCCCGCAACTGCAAAATTCACAGATTTAAGGATGCCAACCTGTTGTCATTTTAATAAACTGTTATTCATTGAATCATTTGGGGAAAATATGTTGTGGCTATTAGTTGCCACAATCCAGTATGGTTCGTTGTGTATGTGAAATGACACTACAGGAGTCATTGATCCATTCCATATTAAGACATTAAGAGAAACGCTAGAGGAGAGCTATTTTTAATGTACTTTTTACCTTCAAGTTAATCTTCTGTTGCTGGTCTTAAGCCCTCCCGTTGCCATGGAAACTGCTACAGCCCTTAACTGTGTGCTCCTGAGAGAGTTAATTGCATTCCAAGTTTCATAAACTTTCTATTAACCTTCATCTGGCAGTGAGACATGTGTGATGCCAGATAATGAGCTGAATTAACAGTCTAATAGGATGGATGTGGTTTCTCCTCATCTTTGCATTTCTTTCCTCAAGTCTTTCCTCACTATCAAGTGAGATTTCCTCTAAGTACCTGCATGGATGCATCTGCCTCTTTCCAAAATGTCTGATGTCATAGCAACTGGTAAAAGCATCTACAGTGAGAGGTGTCCAAAAAGCGAAGATGGCACTGTGGGATGCCAGGCTTGACATGCTGTGAAGAATTTTATTTTTAAATGTTTTTAATTGTTTGCTTTTAGTGTTGTTAGCCGCCGAGAGTCTCTGGATTTTGGCAGCATATAAATTTAATTAATAAATAAATAAAGAATGACCACATGACATGTCCTTGTGAGTAGTGTGAGGTTTCTCTCTTTGATCATTGTTCTTTTCAACCATGGTGGCAGGACATGCTGGCAAAGTTCGGTGTCTTCTGAGAAGAACGTGGAAGAATGACAATGAACTTCCTCTTCTGGGATGGCATAGCTTTGTTGCCTTTGAGCACTGGGTGCTTCTGTGATGCCAGAAGGTGGGCACAGCTGGTGGGCAAGCTTGGCCTCTCCTGGGAAGGTTGCTGTGTTCAGTGGCAGGATGTGACCATCTCAGGACTGCAGCTTGCTGGCAATACACTAAGTGACTTTATGGCAGCAGAAGCACAGTGGGTAACAGAAAGGTGCTGTATTTCTATCAGGTCCAAATAACTTCTTCTAAGCTGTTTGTGAAGTATGGACAGTCCTAGAATATATTCCTGAAATTGATATACTGCATCTTTGTATTATATGATTTCAGAGTGAGATATACCAGACAGAAAGGTAATAAGTAATTAAACATAATAATACCATCTGTGCTGTTATAAGGTTAGAAATAATCCAGCAGTATAAAGGTATAGTTAAATTATAAAATATGTATACCTTAAAATGCTTCTGCAAATAAGACTGTTTGAACCATGCGTCAGAAGACAAATTTCCCAAGGACTGCCATTTCAAAATCAGAGAAATTGCCATTTCGGGCAATTGAAAGGTTCCACCTTTAACTCTACAGGGCAACACTGGACAGTTGGGACAATGAATGGGCATTTCAGATATGCAAATCTTGTAGTGATAAAACTACATTCAAAACTTGTTTGAATTGCCCCTTTGACTTCCAGCACTTTTTTTTGACAACATGCTAGCTTCTTTCACCTCAACAATAAACGTGCATAAAGCAAGTGTGGAGAAGCAAATGGGAGTCCTATGCACAACTAAGAGTTAACTCAAACCAAGACAGCTTAAGCCAGAAAAACCGGGCTAACAGCCGAGATCAGCTCAAGTCATTTGACATACTGTACCCTGTTCCCCTCACTAGAAATAGGGAAGTAGCTAGATCATGAGCATAAATTTAAACCCGGGTACTATACTTGACAAGAAAAAGAGTTCTTGGCTTTTGGTGAAGATGACAATGATGGAAAATTTGGGGTAGGTACTGTATCTAAAACAACGTAGTGAAGTTTAACCTCCAGGATTATCAGATGCTGGTTTGTTTTTCTTGGAGTGGTTTCCAGAGGCTCAGTTCCATCACTGCCAGGGTAAAACAAGGAACCTTGCAAATCTTTTTTGCTGACCTGCCAAATTTAAGAGTGGAAAAAAAAGCTCTTGGCCTGGAATTCTCCCTCAGAAGCCCTTTATGCCAAGAACTGCTCACCAAGGTCACGCTGTGATGTATTTACAGGCAACCGCAATGGTGAAAGAAAGATCTATCTTCACGAACAGGAAGCTGAAGACAGAAGAAAATGATTACCACGTGTGTAGAATGAGGGCACCCCTCAACCAAGGGACTAGCTCACTATTAAAGACAAATACAGTTTATGTTAGAGTTTACTTTTGGCAGGACAAAGCAATACACACATACGCAACGCACCCACACCCACATTAGGGCATTCCACCTGGCCACCTGAGGAACATTCTTAGTGGGTTTGGCACACAATGTAAGGACACCCACCCAACTCCTGTAGAAGTCGGAGGAAAGAAAGATAAATTCAAGGGCTTTCAAGAAAATAAATAAAAGGGAAACCAGGAATGTCGACTCCCTGGCTTGGCTTGCAGAGATGACTGGAATAACGAAAGGGAAAGGCAATAAAAAGGACTGGAGGCAATAACCAACCTTCATGTTCAGTGCTGCTGGTGATCTCGGACTCCCCTCTCATTTGTACTGTGTCTTGTCACAGGCATTTGACGGGAGCTACCTTGATGCCATGAGCTCCTTGCAACTCCTGGTGGACATTTATGTAGATCATTATAGGCTTTGGATAGATACTTTCCCCGAATCTGCAACCAATAGACATGAGAATGGGACATGTTGTTGCTCTTCTCCACATTTGGTCAGAACACATTCAAGAACAATCTAGAAACTATTCATTGCTCTTCCGATGTACTGCTTTGGTCTTCATCATGAGCAACAGGCTTGTAACTCTGGACTGCAAGTGGTAAAATTCTGCACCTTAACACCACACCAGCTGAGTGTGTGTTACCCATCAGCTGAGGTTGAGCTCTTGAATTGACTGCCAAGATTTTAGGGAAGCTCACTACAGAAAAGAAACTGAGGCTCTTCTGGGACTTCGGGCCTGTGGAAGTGAAATACTCAAGCTTATCTGGGGGGCATAGCAACCAGGAGGAAGGTTTAATTGATAGTGAAACATAAATGAAATATATCATAAATAAAATATAAACATAAATAAAATTATCAGGGAAAATTAAGAAGACAGGTCTGTATGTAAGTGCAAAGAAGTAAGCTTCCATATGTAAGTGAGGGCCAGCATATTTTAAGTAAATGTTTTTAGTTGGGTTACAGATATCTAGCAAGAATTATTACACTGGGAAATTGATCTACAATATGATATGTACATGACATGATATATGATATGCTTAATGTAACAATAAGATAGTATTTTTGTCACTCTGCTTATTTAACTTACATGCAGAGCACATCATGCGAAATGCTGAGCTGGATGAATCACCAGCTGGAATT
>JANHZU010002180.1:65427-78378 GCA_032468055.1 Acrochordus granulatus | reverse complement strand
GCTCTATAGATGACAATCAGCATTGTGGATAATACCCAGAAGACCTCTGACAACTAGTACAGATCCCACAGTAGTAATGTTAAATGCATGAACCATGATGGACCTGTTAGGATTTCTACTGAGAATAAGGTCTAGCTTCTGAATAGTCTTCAAGAGTGCTTGCATGAAGAATGAATGAACTAATAATTGCACTTATTAGGTGACAAACCTTCAATCCTCTTCCATAACTTAATTCGGATACAGGTAAAGGATATGAACTCAGTTTTTAATTGCAGCATTAAGCTTTAACTACATTATTCTTTTTGTTGAATTTATATCTTCTTAGGTTCATAAGAAACATACTTAATATTGTTAAGTTCCTGAATCATTGATTTGTTTCTATGGGATATTCAATTCCTTGTCCCAAATTCTTTCAGATAAATCATAGGTATATGAACAATCCTCTTTACTATCTGTAAAAGAAGATAATAGATTTAGATTCCTTCAACACACATTTAATTCTAGGAGTTATTATTAAGTTGGAATTTCAGATGCTGCAAATATATCTAGGCCAAATTTGTGAAATCGAAAGAGGCTCTGATCCAGATTTTTCTTGCAACAACTTAAATTGTCGAAGAACCTGATTAACAGTAGGCTAGTCTGTAGCCCTCCAAAACTGACAGCTGCTGTGTCAGGGACAACTTCTGTGCATGTCTAACCAAGCTTGGCCAATCAAGTATTTGAATCTGAATTGTTTCATTCCCAGTGGCTATCTCTGTTTTTTCCCTTCCTGGAGGAGGCAAATGGTTCAAGAGCCAGTTGGGGATTATGAATGAAAATAAATGGACCTATGAAGCCAATAAGGCTGCTGAAGAAAAGTAAGGTAGTCGAAAGGATTATGTATATTTTCTATTTTTATAAGAAGAATTTAAATATTGCTGGAAAATATACAATCGGCTCTGCTTAAAGCAGTTGTGAAAAACCGAAAACTCATGTTGGCTGAGGTCTAGTTCATAGTTTCTATTATGTCAAAAATTTAAACATTCTAGAATCTGGGACAAATCAAGAACACCAGCAGGAGATATCTTTATCCCTGATGTTTTAGCTTTTAATGAAGGAAAAGTCAAATTTGCTGCAGGACCAACTGGGTCTCTAGAAAATAGCTATTTTGAGCCGAAGACTACATCATTAACAAGCTCAGAGGTGAAACAGCATGGGGAGGCTTCTTAAACAGGCAGGAACTACAACAAGTTTCCTTTTTCCGTGCATGTGATGCATGACATGGGCTGGTATATCTCACCATCCCAACACAGAGGACCTGTTACTGAAATGTGATATATGCATAATGCATTTCACAATTTATTTTGACCAAAATAGAATCTTCAACTCTTTGATCAGGACTAAACATCTGTTGAGATTGCCAAGACAATTAAAAAAGTTGACTAGGCAGCAAGGCTAATTTATAGTAACATGCCTTACAACAGAGTTAGAGGAAGAAGAGATGGAGGCCAGGATTCCTGGGCAGATAAATACTTGGAGATTCCAGGGGGTGCAAATCAACCTTTAATGGGTCCATTATGTTCTGTCGAAGATTGAATCACAGGAATTAACTCTTCCACAGAGAAGAAGACAAGCGCTGGCATTAACTAAGCTGTGCCTAGAGTCCCACCAAGAGTGTGTGATAGAATCCCAGGGTGTAAAGTGGAGTGGAGAGCTTTGGAGCAAATGTTCCCCTTGGAGACTGAGGACTCTGGGAAATACCTGAAACTCAGAGAAACAGAATGGAGGGGACAGAGGCAATGAAGGGAACGTCTTTTGTGTAGAACATGAGATATAAAAATATTGTGGCTCACAATAGCCCTTAGAATTAAAGCCCATAAAAACTTAAATGAAAGTCACCACATAACCAGGAATTAGTTTCCTGCCTACCACAAGGCAAGGACCATTGCAATCCTGAAAACAAAAGAAATGTGGGCATAAGTAAAGAAATATAATAAGTTCAACAACTAAAAGCATGATGTGATGGGCATTAAAAAGAGCAAAAGAACAAAGCAAGATTGAAGAAAATAGTACAATTGAGATTACCATTTAATCTCTAAAGTAAAAACTAAGCCCAAAACTTTTAATGCCCATGGCTATTGAGTAGAGCTTGACAACATTCCCAGAAATCTTCAAGGAAAAGTCCTTGAAGGAAGGACTTCAAAACTAGGAATTCTGGGGACTGACAGTAGTTTAGGGATTGTCACGTCTGGGGTCAGATTTATGTTGAAGCCGGTCAGTTCTTCCTATGCAGAATGCAGTGGAGTATTAATGGCATATGATAACATATATCGCATTGAGCAAGGGTTGGGTATATAGGCCCTTTTCTAGTGAATTATAAGGTCTCAAACTAGTTGGTATGGAGACAGGAAGGGTCCACACCTGCTGCAGCATTTGCTTCCTGTTTATGTGGTATTAAGTCTGGTTTGCTGATTGGGAAGCCCACGTGATGAGTGTCAGTTCCTACTTATCAGTCACCATAGGAGTTATCCATTTGATAAGACTTTCCATGAGGTAGAGCTGAGAAACATATGAGGAGATCTTTTGGAGATATTTCAAAGGCAGTGGACTGTTTGCTGTGGTTACTGGGACCTGTTTTACTTTTCAGAATTATGCTGCTGCAGCAAATGATATTTTGCCTACTGAGGTTTCCTCGTGTCCAGGGAAAGACATATAGAGGATGTGTCTACTGTCCAAGGGTGCCAGGCTTGAGTTGTAGCAACCTTTCCAGCATTCCTTTGCTGCCAACACAATAATTTAGGAATGGTTTTGGCACGTGATTGCCCAGCAGTGGGATTGCCAGACAGACAGTTGCTCCACAAAGTCAGGAAATACGGGCTTTCTAGAAAAGAAAAGAAAAAAGAAAAGACAGTCATGATTCCAGAAAGCTAGGGTCCATCACTTACTACAGTTGCTCCCTGCCAGGACCTATAGGGGTCTAGTTCAACACAATTTCTGATCTGGATGATAATTTAGGCTAGGCTTCTGATCTGGAGAATAAAATCCCACAGCTACTTCCAAAGCCACACACACACAACAGCAAATCCTGAGGAATATTTTATTTGGCAAACTTGAACCAGCTGGCTGTAGTACCATAATTAATTTTCAGAGTCTAAGGTTTGATGGTGGATTTCTTTACCCTCTGCGTACAGAGTGCTGGCATATAAAGAAGCTTTATTGTTGACTTGGATAATTTGATGGGAAAGATTTTGTTTTTGTGAGCTCTTTTTAGGACATACAAAACAGGGATTTTGTATTTTTCAGACAACTTTTGTGATCAATGTGTTGTTTCGAGCATCACCTTTTTGTTCTCTGTTTTAGAGACTTAAAATTCTTTGGAGTACATTTTAAGATGTGCTTTTATTGATTTAATTTCCTCTAGAGATGAAAACAAGGAAAACTACCCAGACAAATCTGTAGTCTTAGAGGAAAATCAGGCAGTGTTCCAAGACACGCCAACCCCCTGCGATGGCACTTTAAGAGTTGGAATGGGGAATTTAAAATCCAGAAAGCCTACATCTATTCCAAAAACAGAAAATGGGAAAACCCGTGAAGAAAATCAGGTAATTTGTTTGCAGGTTTATGCTGTAATTTCATCAATAATAAAAGAAAAGACTCTGGATTAGATATTCATTTCTAAGATTTGCTGATATCCTCTGGCCCGTGGCCCACCGTTCAGTAAAATACAGCTAAAAAGTCTAAAGTAAATACTGAAAAAAAAGAGATAAAGACAATGTAGACTAAAATAAATACTGAAAAAAGATAAAGACAAAGTAAACTAAATTGAAAGAGTCACCTAAAACAATGGCGATTTAAAAAACGATTTAAACCACCTTCCTGCAGTAAGGTATACATAAAAATGAGTGTGTCATTAAAAGTGCAAAGCTTTTGCTTCTACTGGCCATTAAAATCATTTGCCCAATAATAGTTTCAAGCTTCCAGTACCTTCAGCAGCTCAGCTCTGGCTATCACCAAATAAATTGTCCTTCCCGTCACCAGCAATTTGCCACCTCTTTGCTTGGCTACCATGATGGATCCTATCCATTTCCCGAATCTGCTATGAGGAGAAAGACTCTTCTCTTTTTGTGAATTAGTTTTCTACATGTCACATGCTTGTCTAGTTTCTGATTCCCGATTCTGACTTCATCCACTGAGGATTCCCACATTGTGCTTTGGAAACCGCCCTAAAGAATGTCTTGCTTTTTGCTCCAAGGGGTTGCCTGGCCATTGCCTTGGAAAGGTTGATTGGAGATCAGGATGAGATATTGGTGTCCTGGGAAACTTCAGCTCTCTCCACTTGGTGTGTGACTGAGCATGCTTTCTATGCCAGGAAATAAATCTAATCAACTCCCAAATAGTTCAGCTCAACCTGGATAAGATAGGATACATGTTTTTTGAAAACTGATTAAGACTAAAACTTCTCTAGCCATTTTGGGATTTGACAGGCTGGACATTGACTTATACGTGGGATGATATTTTAGTCTCTTTTCTTTGGTATTAAACAGCAGTTTTTGTCTTGGGTAGAAGATCCTGAGCAGAAACTCTGAAATAATTGTGGCAAGCTTGTAGTTGACTAGTATGGCCAGTTGTGGGAAGTGTCTGAGAAACAATAATAAAAATGCCATGATTGACTTCTTTTGGTACCATGCTTGTCTGTATTTTTACCACTTTTAGAGTAGCCATGTGCCATTTGTATTTTTAAATCCTTCTTGCTTTTTTAAAGTCTAATCAGTGCCATTAGAGCTTTCATTAGTGAAGGAGGGGGATAGATGACAGCTAATCTTCCTTAGCCTTTCCTGCTGTGCAACAGAAAATGCCATTTCCAACAGTCACAGGCTGAGTGGACCATTCTGGTAGTTCTCCTATCAGTATCTCTCTGAAGCTTAGCTTATCTTCTGTACCAACCCTACAGAAAGCAGGAATGGGGAATTTTGCTGTTGTCACTGTGGTATCTGATAGTATCTCTCCTGTTCTTTACTGAGAGAATTTGGCTTCTTGTATTTTCAGGTTCACTAAACATTACTGATGTTCAGATTAGAGAGCAAGGAATCCTCTTTTAAGGCATAGCACTCTGAGGTGCCCAGACTTCAATCATTGGTGACTCAAATAAGGAAGGGGCATTTGTGTAGGTGTGCCTTGACTAAGACTGCATGATGCCAAACCATAGTGTTCCTTAGATAGGTTGGACTACAGTCTTCATCATACCTAGGGTCAAGCTGGACAAGGTGATCTGAGTTTTATTTGAAGTGCTACAGGTGAAGTCAAGCCATCATGTTCAAGAAATTGAGTTTTTTGGACCTAAGTTAAGGCATTTGAGAGTCCTGTTCTTGAGGAAATAGATGGAGAGAAAATAATTAACAATGAAAGCTAAGAACATGATTGTCAGGACTTGAGTGTGAGCATGCTTTGCTCTAAATCCTTGGAAAACATACCAGTGAAATAAAATCAGTTTCTATTCTTTTGCGAAATGGAAGGTCTCCTCCTTCATTTGGGACCTGGGATAAACACCTTGGCAATTGAGGGTTCAGTTCTGGCTTTCTAAAAAAGTTGGATTTACGATCACTTGTGAGAAGTCTGAACATGCCTGCTTTATTTCTATTTCATTTATCACTTATAATTTTAAGTCTGCGGCCAAATATTTAAAACAGCACTGTTTTAACTTCTTTTTTGGGGTGCACGGGTGAGAAGATGCAGTTCCCCTTTTGACAATGAGGAACATTGTCCGTTTACATCTTCTCCATGTAAAGGGAGAATCCAGCAGCGTCCTTCTGAAGGAAGATAGGTTGGTGAAGGCAAGTTCTAGTTCTCAGTTTCACCACTTGTTGCAGAAAGTCTCTTGGAATGATTCCACATGGCTGTGGACGTGACTTGAGGGCATGGGGTACTCTGTTGTTCATGCTAGGAAGGATCTGAACTGCTCAGTGGATGGAAAAGAGATTATTTAGGAGACAGAAACCAGCCATTTGAAGAGCTGCAGTCTATGAACTTTAACTTCAGCTTCAACTTTGCAATAAGTTTGACCTATGATTATTGAATAGCAAATCACTATGGAATTTATGAGGTTGAAAAACAGATTTTAAGTATTTCAACTAAACATGAACAAACAGTAAGGGTTCAAATTCACATTTCGCCCTGAGCAGTTCACAGTTTCAATACTGATTTATAGGGAATATGTAGTTATATGTCTGACTGCTTTCTGGATGGTTGAGCACCATTTGAAAATGTCATTTGATCAGTGCTGTCTCCATGCCATAATTCCATAGGGGGAAAACAAAGGAAAAGTTCAGAATTTAGTACTGAGAGAAGCATATACTTTCTTCAGAGTCACAAGCTTGGTGTCAAAAAATGTGATTTGCCCATATGGCTGTGAAGAGATATTTGCAAGTGTGTGGGCAAGGCCTACTGAAATATCTCAAGTTAGAGGAAGTGAAGAATGATTTCCACTGCTGATTAGCAAACTTCAGTATGTTGTGCAGCTCTTGGATTTTTTGCTTAACTTGACTGATGATAATGTAGATGACTTCAAAAAAACAGCTGAGTAAATTTGGAGAAACAATCTTCTTTCTATTGAGAAGATGCTTTGTTTTGAGGGACTTTGTGAAGAATGAAAAGAGCATTGATGCTGCATGCAAATATGCATGGGGGGGTGTCCCACCACCACCAAATTGTGATCTTCACATTTGTACTAAGCAACAGAAAATGAACTTCAGATTTCCCACTTGGTCTTCTTTCTTCTCTTCCTTCACACACACTTATTTTTTTTCCTCCTAAAATAGGTAGTCAGCACCAGTCTGTCTCCCGATTAATTGACTACATTTTTGTTCCCCTCCCTCTCTCTTTTAATAGGAGATGGGAAGCGCAGGGTCATGGCTCTCAGACTGTCAGAGGAAAGCAGCAACGTCGACTAATGAATGTGCTGAGAACGTAACACTCAGATATCAGGAAACAGCCCTCAAGTTTCAACCCAGGTATTTGTTTTTGCCTCAATGAGTTCAGGGTACCATAACGAGGGCTGACTTTTTAGAGGCTCACCCAGCGTGATTCACCAACCCGAAAGTCGGTTGCATTCACTCACGTAGGCATCTTGGGTATCTGGCAGCATCAACCCCCTACAGATTTTCTCAGTTTCATCTAGGCATAAAATGCGGTGTATGTTAAGTTCCTGGCAGGATGTGGAGTCCTGTTCCGTGGACTTCTCCATTAGAATTGGCGGTCGAGATACTGTGCGCTTGAAAGAAAAAGCAAAAATACCTCTGAGTTAAGAGGAAAAAATGGTCTTCTTTGAAAAGAGTGTGCAGGCATAACATGATCTCACATAAGAGGACAGTGGACATCTTGATGGGGACCACTCAGGAATGGTCATTTCGGGTTGTGGAGTGTTACACAAGTAACAAATACCAGGTAAATATGAAAAGAGATGTGGGGCTTTTCAAAGGTGCAAATGCTAAAAATTTTAAACTGGGGGTTTGAGAGGTTTGCTTATTTCCCTCCAGAGAGTACACTCCGGTGTTTTTCTTGTTTGACAACTTCAGGACTTCAACTCCCAGCATTCCCAGCAGAATGCTGGCTATGCCTACCAGACACTTTCAGGGCATTGTAGCGATTCCTGTCTTTGCTAGGGAGGATAAAATGTAACTGAGTGGGGTGATCAGCCGGAATGACAGGCTCTTTTGGATCCCCTAAGAAAAAAATATCGTGCAATTCCACGCCAGCATTTCCTAACCTGGTAAAGGTTGCCTTTCGTTCATTAATCCAAGATTACTTCCACTTACTGATGAAAGCGAACCAAATATGATTTATGGGAGATAATGAGGATTAAGAAATCACAAAGCATATCAGACAGTTAAATTTTAGTTGGTGGAGGCGTATCTAATCCAAAGAGCGATTTTTGGTTTCTAGCTGGTATTCCTGTGCAGTTTGCATTTGTTTGGGAAGTTATTGGCGTACCACGTTTAATTAGGGAAACATCTCGCAACATCATTCTTCAGTTCATCTGTGACATTACTGCAGAGCAGGGTCTTTATTAGTATTAGATTAATGACATAAGCAGTAATCACAGTGAACATGTTTCTCTAAACTTTTAAGTACTGCAGATGCATTGAAGAAGTAAGGAAATAGCATTTGTTTTCCATCACCCAACATTCCTCTCCCAGATTTTTTTGAGTGGGATCTCACTCTGTCCTACTTGCGCTCTTAAAGAGCTATGCAAAATCCAGAAATGGGTTCATTTAAGGGATGCAGTGGAATTTCACCACAGTATGCCGGTTTGCTGGCTGGCTGTGATTCTCTGCTGTTTCAATTCCCATTTTGCAGGACAGATCAAAGCGCATTCATTTCACCAAACGATGCTGCTGAACATCTTCAGAAGCTTCCTGAGGTAAGTCTATCAGAAGCCCAGAGATGTTTGGTCTAAAATGCTGTCACCGTCCTAGTTTAAGCAAAGGAGAGAGATGAAAGAGTGAGCTCACGTGTGCTCTCCAAACACTGAGTGATGATGGCCTTGCTGTGCTCGGATTCTGTCAGAGGCAGGTGGACACGGAGGACGATGTACTGGTGGTGTTGCTGCGGTAGTTGGGATTTTGTGATTTTATGGATATTCTTGGTTAATATTAATATATATAGGACTTTTTTAAACTGTTCAATTTCTTTAAAAGCACTTGTAGGTAAGCAAGTAAGTAAATAGGAGGCACTCAGAGATCTTAATCCTAAATTTTAATAGAGTTGCTTTTAGCCAGAGAAGTTAAAACTGGGCAAATCGGAGATCCATAACCAGAATGCTGGTTTGGTACACCTGTCTCATGCTGCATAATGGAGGAATCTTCCAAAAGCCACAATCTCTAACAAAGCTAATGAACAGATGAACAAAATCTTTTTTTTCAGATTGGACTGGGTCATAGATATTGGAAACATAGTTTTAGCCTAAAGACAAGATATGATTATTGGTTAGTATCAGAATACTCACATGCTCATAAAAATCTGGAAAGGATAAGGAGGTTGGGTATCCTTGTATTGTTTTGGGTGCCAAATTGAGTGTGTAGTTGTATATTACATAACTCATGTACTTGACTAAGCTGCATCAACTGTGACATGCTTGCATGACGACAGTTTAATTTTCATTCTGTTCTGAATATTGAAATGTTTTTGAAAACTGATTTTTTTTCAATCTGTGAAGGTATTATGGGATGCGTTTGTGAATTTTAGAGAAGTGCAAAAGAATATGGTGTGCAAAGCTGGAAGAGATGAGTATCAGCATTTCTGGCTGGTAGAATAGCAAGATAAATATGTTGCTGAAAAGGTTTTCCAAGAGGGACTTTTTAGAAGAATTTTCCTGGAGTGACTGAATAGGAGATCATAAATGACCCTTATTATTTTCCTGGGCACAGAATAGCAACCTCAGTAAGTTTCATAAAAATATATCTGCAGGATTCTGTGGGAAACATGTGTAATAAAAATGGTATTTCCTTCTTTGCTCCTCTCCGGCATCTTCCCCATGGCACTGAAAATATTCTTCCTGAATTAGGGCTTGGGAAGAAAATCCACAGGATGTCCAATGACATCCTCAGTACCGTGCCAAGAAAAACAAAACAGTCCTGTGTCTTGCAAGCACCATGTGATTATATGTACATGCTTGTTTTGTAGACTTTATCTGATAGCGAAATCAGAGACTTTATGAACTGCTTTAAATAGTCTTGGAGGGGGTTCTTCTACATGTGTAGATCTCATCAAGCCTATGGGCTCTGTAGCACATATATATTGTGACTTTGCTCATATTTAGATACATACACCTTCCCATACACATTATATCTACAACTGAATTAGCTTCTCTAGTCTTTTGCCCAGAGTCCATATTTATCACTGCATATTTTTTGATCCTAATGCTGTGTAGGATATTTAGAGAAGTGTGAATGCTGAACAAATAACAAATGTTTGATTTGCAAATCAATCTGGGAGTCATGGATTGGCTTTGTTCATAGGAAAATGAATAAAGATCAGGTTCTTCCTATTTCCCCATCTCAGAATTCCAGTCCAGACTTGTTTGTTTAGATTAGAGTTTCTCAATCTTGGCAGCTTGAAGATATATGGACATTGACTTCCAGAAGTTGAAGTCCACGCATCTTCATGCTCCAAGTTTGAGAAAAACTGGCTTAGATTAAAGGACTGGCTGAGTACATGAGTGCAGATTCCGCTTTCAAAGCCTCCCATGGGGATGAAGTCATCAGAGTCAGTCACGGAGTTGCACTCCTTGAAGACGTTTTGTACAACAGTAAGATTGTGCCTCCCTCTTTACCCTTCATCTTAATGAGTTCTTCTTAATCAGGATCATCATGAATTAAAAAAAATCAAAATCAGTTCTGCAGAATCCATAAAACTTGAGGCTCTTTGTTTTATACTGCTACTGATTTGTTAAAATCAAAGGAAACTGCTGACTCAAAATAATGACTGTCCTTCCATCTTTACAGCTCTTAGCAGTATTCTTGATGATTATGTTTAGAAACCTTTGCAGCTTCTTTCCAGATCAGTTGAACTGTGTAAGACATTTTATCTCCCATGATTGCTTCTGAACCAACCCTTTAAAAAAATTCTCCCTTGTTCAGAAAGGATGCTGCAGATTTTAATAAAGGCTATGCAAATAGAATCACTGTTGCACACATATTTTAGCCCATGCTGGCTTTATTAAAACCACACTGATAAAACAGTAGAGTCAAAAGACTCTTACGTTTTTCATGAGATGATTGGAGCTTGGAGAAGAGAGCTAGGTTTAAATTCTTGTTTCTCCATAAACTTAGACAAGAATGGGAAGCCTGCTACTGTCTTCACTGTAACTCCCATCATTCAGTACCCCTGATTCTGCTGAGAAGTGATGCTCTCTTGCTTGAGTGGCCAGTTCTCACTGATGGTTGGTTCATCCATTATTGTTCCTTCTTTGAGATACAATGAATTTATTAGCTATGTGCCTGAGAAAGCCATCAAAAAGAACAAGATAAATGTACTTTGACCTGTGTTGAGCAAAAAATGACTGGAGAGAGATGGGGCAAAATAATAATACTGGTGAGACATCACTGAGGGTGGAGATAGGCAGGGCTGGAGAAGGAGTCTTCTCCAAGAATTGCTGAACCCCCAGGCTCTTGGAGCTCCATTGCGTGTTCTGTGTCTCTCAACCTCTTATGTTGACAAGCTCAAGAGGCCTGCATGCGTCTCCTGTGGTTTTATCCTTGCAGCAAGCTTGTGAGCTAGAAAGGATTGAAAGTTTTCCACTAAAATTCATAACTGAGGAATTTATTTTGAAGCTGAAGCCCCAGATTTATTGTAGTCACTCATTTTTCTCCTTTTCAAAGTGGGAAAGTGTTTGAACCAGGTTGGGACTCCTTCTGATACAACTTTCCTTTTATAGCTATTCTGACAAGTAATCCAGAATTGACTATAAAAATAGCAGAGGATGCTGCACTCCCTCAAAACTGCATTATTGCTAATTGAAAGTATGTAGAAATTGTGTTGGGGGAATGTAACCTGATCGCATAAAACATATTGCCATCTCTGATGGCAGTACCCAGTTAGTTCTTTATTTTGGTTGAAAAGAGTATTTTTTGCAGAAATCTGAAAAGTTGTGCAACAGCCTTTTAAATTCTTCCTCCGTTTCCATCATAGATAAAATGGTACAGCACTAGAAATGAATCCTGTATTTTTTAGCCAACAGATTTACTACAGCAAAATGATGGAAAACAAAACTTCAACTTTCTTCAAATCGAGATATTCAAAAGGGTATGAAATGGTTGACAAATTAAGATTGCAGAGACTCTTGAAGCATCTTTCAGTTTCCCACTTTGGTTTCTATTCTTTTATTATATTAATGAAGAAATTCCTCACAGTTTATCTTGATCTACACAAATGCCTTTTTGGACAGAAATGTTGAATGAGAAAGTTCAGCCTTTGTATCTCCTTCTAAGGTCACACATGATTTGAATATAGCCACAGTTTATTAACACTTTCTTTTTCCTCCTCCCATATCTCCCTTGCTTTTGTTCTCTTTTGAGAGTTTTCTTATTTCTTATGATGGAGGTTTCATCTGAATGCTCTGTTGATCACTATTCATTGATTTTAAAAGAGGATTATATAGTGCTATCTGTTTAGTAGGGCTCTTCTTAACATTGTAGGGGAACTTCAGACATAAAATGACTATGAACCTTAAGGGGATCAGCATGTTTTCAAAGATTTTGTTCAATATATCTTCACCTTTTGAAAGGGCTTCATCATTTGTCTTATGTATTGTAGTCATAAAACACATAAAAGCCCGAGATAATTTTAGTTTGACTGATCTAATTCTACATATTGATTCCTTTGGTCAGGCAATGGCCAAATTCATCTTAAATGTAGTGTCAATGTATTTTTTTCAATTATTATATCAACATTTTCACTTTTTATTAGGTGGTAAAAGATACTCAAATCTGATGAATTTTCAAAAAATGGAACATCACGTATTAGTACTGCTAAAGCAAGCATCATTCACTTTTATCACAAGATTCTGCTGGGGTGATTTTGTGCCATAGTTCATAGTGGGTGTCAATGATAATTATGGATCAGGAAATGAATCTAACAAAGGAATGCATTTTCTCTCGATGGAGGACTTAAGCATAGTGCCTGCTTCCTTTCTCCTACTGTTAGTTTCTGAATTTGCTCCTCATCATTTTCTTGGAATTGATTGGACCAATGGCTTACATCTTTTTTAATGGAATAAATAATGATATCCTCCAATTTGGGCTAAATCATGAGATTACACTTTTGGAGACAGTCTGTGTGGTATTCCTTAGTATCTCGACTTCTTTGGGATGAAATAGAAACAGACTCCTAAGAACCCCACTGTTAGCTCTATGGGGTAATCCTAATGACTTCTGGATGGTTTCTTCAAGGTTGCTTCCATGGCTTTCCACACTTGCT
>JANHZU010002180.1:53590-65327 GCA_032468055.1 Acrochordus granulatus | reverse complement strand
GCTTGGTACATGAAAAAGGCAAGAGTTTTGTATTGAACTATTCTAGGGGAAAAATATGTTCTGTGTTGAACCTGCAGTATGATAGCCAGAGAGGCTACAATGAGATAACTAGCATTGCTTTCTTGGATTTGCATTGTAGAAAGGGATGACAATCTGCTAATTTTGTTCTGGAGTCTGAGGGGAAATGAAAACTGTGGTTTAGCACTTCCAAGGAAGGAGTATCTCTACCAAAGCAGACACAAGTGGAACCTTTCCTGTAGCTCTACAAACTGACTTCTCCTCTGCATTTTTGCCAAACCAGGAAGACAGTCCTCATCCGGTGGTTTCAGAGGAACCAGCCTCTTCATCCATCTCAACCAGCATGCATGCTGACAGAGATTACAGCGGTGGTAAGAAAGCCTTTGGTTAATGCATGCCCTTGGGTTTTCATCATAAAAGATCCTTGAATCCCTTTGAATGTGATTCAGTATATTGGTAGATCTGCCAAAAGGGAGTGAATTTAGGTATTATCTAAGAATATAAGATCTATCACACTGTAAATTTAGGGCATAATAAGGAAAAAAAGTATTTTATAAATATTGGTGGCTTTGGGAAAAAGTATGTATTGTAAAGCTTCAGTTTTTGTTATGATGGAATTGAGTCTTTAACAACACATACTTTCCCCCAAAACTAGGTATTGTAAATTCCGTCATAATAAAAATTAATTTATTTTAATTATAAAATAAATAAAAATGGGCAAATTTGTTTCTTAGAGCAGCCTTGAGTAGAAAGATTAAGTCACCCAAATCCACTGTTTTTCCCTTGTATTTGGGAGATCCTGTTTGATCCTAAATGTTCAAAGTAAATCCTGGTACTGATCCTGAAGTACCATAATATTTCTATTCTGTTGTGTTGTGGTGTTGGCCATTCTCTCTCTCTCTCTCTCCTTTTTAACGACAGTGGGTGTTTCAGCCAAGAAAAAAGCTGGGAAGGGAAATATTTAAGGGTCTCCAAGTCATGCTTAGTTTTGAGGCCAGATGAAGTAATAATGGTAACAACAATAAAAAGTCAAAGGGTGAGCTGGACACTTGGTGTCTAATGTTTGGTGACCCTGTGCTTTAATTAAAAGAGTCTGGAAAAACATCCTAATTCCCAATGAATGGATGGGCAACGGTGTCTAGGTGATTCTGAAGACCTTTTTCTACCTTTCCCACCAAAGACCCAAGTTGGCAATATTGGGAACATCTCTGTGTGCTGGAAAAAAACTTTGCATGTAGCTGTAAGCTCTGCATCTGGGCCGTTATGAACACATCCTGTTGTTGTATTATCCCTCTGTGCTGATTTTCAATGTGTCTCTTGCATACAAGGTTCTCTTTTGGTGTTTAATTCACTTATGGTAGGAATTGAGTGCCAGCAGGGCCTAGGCTTGTGAGCCAAAGGCCCATCATTCAATCCTTCATCTCTAAAAAGAGTGCTAACGAGGGTCTGGGCAGAAATCCTTGGGACTGCCATTTGCTAAAAGGATGTTTTTCTCTCGGCATTTAAATACTGGAAGATATTTATTCGAGAGAAATAAACTTGGCTTACTTTTAAATTTAAGGTATAACCCCATCTTACTGTCTGTGAATTGTGCAGAGTTGATTGATCTATAATCATGAATGATACAAGTCATCAGTTTAGAAATCAGGGGAGAGAAAGTTAGGTAGATGCATTTCATCTGCCTGCCAAAATATAGAAGCATTAAATATTTTAGTTTTTTGAATCAGACGTATTAATAGCTCTGTTTCTTTCATAAATGCTAGCTATATTACAGTAGTTTAATCAATCATTCTGGTGTACAAATTTAATATCATGAACAATTTGTTTTGCATCTTTACACATTTTGGATAAATGGTTACAAGCTTCACTTTTCTTCTGGTTTGGAAAGGAAAGGAAAGAAGGGAGGGAGGGAGGAAGGCAGACAGGCAGGCAATTCGAGTAAGAAATTATTAATGACAATGAGCATTGGATATCTTTCTCTTCAGTACAAATTAGTAGAAAGGAGACAGCAATTAAGCCTAAAATATATAAAGACAATAAATACCCATGTGCTGCTGTTTCTGATAATGGCTTAAACAGAAAAAAATATTGTTTATTTATTGCTTTTCTTCCCAGACGGTGCCTTCCATTTGCAAGATCCTGGACGTGGCAGTGCCTTCTTTTAACATTTAACCTGGCTATATATTTGGCAGCAATAAATGAATCAGCTGAGATGCATTCTGAATCTGCAGGTTGATTCCAAGGGTGGTGTCAGCTTCATTTTGCCACCTGTATCGGTACTAATCTGCGTTTATTCCCCCTAGCTGACCTGATCTTAGAACAGCGCACATTTTTTATTCTAGTCTGTTTTGGAAGTGTTTTCTTCTGAGTGTGGTGGTGGATCTTGAGTTCTCTTTTAATGCAGACTGATCCTGAATTTGCTCTGAAAAACCTCTTGATTTTTGATCTTCCAGAGCCTGCACAGGACTACCGAGAAGGCCAGGCCGAGGCTGACGATGGACTCGAAGACCAGGACGCTTTAGGGACTTGCAGGCTGCTGCATCACATCACGGATGGAGATTATCCTCTGCTGTCTCCTCGCTGCTCTATTTTTAGCCAAAGCCAGAGGTTTAACTTAGACCCTGAATCGGCTCCTTCCCCACCCAGTGCTCAGCTCTTCATGATGTAAGCTGCATCACCCTTTTCCATTTTTCAAATAACCTTGTTTTTTTGGGGGGGGGGAACAGTCTTCTTTTGGAAGCAGTACTTGGGCAAGCATCAGCTTCCTTCAAAAGCTCTTGGAGATTGGTGTCTTTGTGAGGGTCCCAGAGACATGAAGGCCCCCAGCCTCTTCTCCTTCAGCTGCAGTTCTTGATGGGCTGCAAAACAACGGTTCTTTCAGGCTACACTGAGTTTTGTAGAATTCAGGGATTCTGCTGCCATAAATGTGACTGCTTGTGTCTCTGTTTGGCAGCTACAAAAACTTGTTTTTATCAAGTAACAGTAAATAGTTATCATTTTATTTATTTGAGGGGGCAAATGACTACCAGGATTTTAATAACAGTAATATTAATAAGCACTTCCACTGTAAACATTCCTTCAGCGTGCTTGATTTAAGGACAATCCTTACAGTAACCTTATAAGGCAAGTTAGTGTTGTGGTTCCTATTTTAAATCACTGGAGTGCAGGCCAGCACAGGGTGCAAAAAGAGAGGTGAGAATGAGCAGCCCAAAGTTGCAGTAAAGGAGGGCACACAGATAATGAGGCAGGCAATGAAAAAAGGGGTGTTATAAAAGTTTTCTTATTTTCATTTGTGAAATGTAGGGGACAGAAATGATATAAAATTGTTTCTTTAAAATAAATCCATTGGCAACCGTATGCCAAATATTTATGTTTATTTGTGAATTTATAAATGGCTTTACTGAGAAGACTTTAATAGTGTGCAAAATCAATAGCTGCAGCCAGTGGATCAGTAAAACAAGAATATGCACCAATATGCAGTAAAAGAAGTACGGCATATAATTACAGGTTAATGTTCTTGCATCTCCCCAGACTTACTAATCAAAACTAAGTCCAGCATGGAAAGGTCCTGGAGGCTCTTGGGTGCTACCAGTGAGTCTTGGGAGAACTTTGCTGAGGTTCCTACCTTCAGGATTGTCTCTGGAGTAGTTCTGTCCAGAAGGGGAGCAGAAGAAGTTCCTATTTCAGGCCATAGCATCCATGTTCCAGCATTTCAGCAGAGCCACCTGCCCAAAGAAAGCTTCTGTTGATAATCACACACTTGACAACTCCAGAACTTATGAGTGTTGGGGAGCTTTTGAGCGTTGCATATTGGCTGCCCAACCTATCACTGGGATTGCTGGCCACCGTAATTGTGCTCTTAGCTGCAGTGTGATCTCTATTGAGTGACTATATTTATGTGGTCCTGCTATGAAATTACCCATTGACTTCTGGAGATTATGTAGCTCTTATGAAAAAGGTCAGGTCTTCCCCTTCCATAATTCCCCCTGCTCCCTTCTCTCTCCCTTCATTTCCCATCTGCCCATACGGTCATGGCATTCCAGGGTAGCTGGAACCCTTATTTGGTAGAATGGCATCATAAATGGACATTTCATAATTTCTAATGTTCCAGGTCAAGAAGTTCTTCCAGAGGCAGTTTTGAGGACAGCAAAGTGCCCCAGGCCATGGTACAACTTACAAAGCACCTGCAAAGTCTGAAGAGGAGAATCAGGAAATATGAAGAGAAATTTGAGGAAGAGAAGAATTACCGGGTGAGGAACTGAAAGAGTAGCCACATCCCTCTCTGAGATCACAAGGGACTGAGTAGCTGCCTCTAAATGCAGTGAGGGAGGGAGAAGTCATTGGCTTAGTGGGTCTTGGGGTTGTAGGATAGTTTCAATCTTTCTTGATATTCTGAAGTACCAAAGGAAAGGCATATTTGAGTTATCTGAATAGATATTATAGGAGAGATGACTCATGGTTGTGTGTCAGCTCTGGGGGACCAGAAGATGACTGTGAGTAACCGTATGCTAAATATGTGACCTCATGAAAGCTTAGCTAGCTAAGCAATGATGTCATAGATGCCTATGACTGGGTTATCAGCACATCTTACTGTACCAAACAAAACAGTCAGCAATAATCAGCTACCAGCAAAATTAGGAAGTAGCAGATTATCTTCTTACTATGGAGACTGGCAAAAATCCCAATAATTAGTTTTCAGCCATTACACGGGGCCAAAGGGAAAAGCACGTGCTGATTATATTAACTGATCTGGTAAGTGAAACTAAAAAAAATTCTTGCTTATGCTCAGTATGGTATATTTAAAGAGCTGTAGTTGGCTGGATTTGCAGATCATGGCAAGTAACTCCTAGCTCCTTCAACAGGTTGCCAAAATCAAACCAACATTCTAAGTTAGAGCAATTGGCAAACTCAATGAGAACACCAGGTCTTTGGAGACACCTATAGCAACATTATCTTTAAAAACTGATAATGTGATTAAAATGGATGGGTAGTATATTCTCCACTTGGTTTTTAAAATGCAGTTTATCCAAGATCCTCATGTACCAAGGTTCTTCTGGCAAATATAGAACATTTTCTGCTCTTGCTTGCAAGGCCTCTAGAAGAAGCACAATCTGGCCACCCACTATTACCCTTCACAAGTGCAATGCTCCAGTTATCTTCCTTTGTTAGTTTCCCCTGTATTTGATGTTTAGATAGCACCACTGTGCAAGTGAGAAGTAGTTGGGTATCCCCTTGAGTTTTTAAGGCTCTTGTTAGCTCCAAAGATCGGGGAGGGATGAAGTTGAAGTCCAGAGCAATGAGGAGGGCCTCAAGGTTGGAAAGTAAATTAATTCCAGAAGTTTAGCTATGACCAAGATCCCGATGTTAAGATTTTGCAAGTAAATACAGAAGTCCTCTCTGAAGCACAAAACCTGTATTTGTATCATCTTAGACTTAAGATATCACTACCATGTTTACTGTATGTTTTTTCTAAATCAAGAATTTCCTACACATAGAGATGCTGTTTTCTCAAAGGGAAGCCTTTAGATAGAATGAATCAGCTGCAGATTGAAATGGTACAATCAAGACATAAAGAAGTTGTTTTTTTAGTGAAACCTAACTTACTGTGTGCAAGTAAGATGAAATGTTGGACACCAAGATCAGGGCTGATTTTGTGCCAATCTCTGGCTTAATTTCAGAAATCCTGTACAACTTACTCATTTGGGCCAATATGCTTGCTCTTTACTGGCCTGGGGGATGGGAAGGAGGAAGTCAAGAGAAGGTATTCTCCGCCCATTCTTGAAATGGCAGAAAACAAGACTGGTCCAACATTTGCTACCTATAACATCCTTCTACCTCTTCTCCCAGTCATTTTCAACCAAAGTTATGGGTGACAGACATCATAGATTTCATATACTTTGAGGATGTGCTTGGGCAGTGTAGGAAAAAGCAGAAAAATTACTTTATCAGTGATATTGCAACAAAAGTTAAAAAAAAACAGGCATCTGGATTGGATTTTTTAAGTAGAAGACGTTTCACCTTTTATCCAAAAGGCTTTCTCAATTGGGAAAGGAAAAAAGAAAAGAAAGAGGAGTGGCAGAAAGAGGAAAGCATGTTTGGTTTTGATTCTACTACCAGCAAGCTATGCCTCTGATAGGCTATCCCATAGGAGTATAGCCCTTGGAAGAGAAATGGATCTTCACCCAGCCCTTCTTCAACTCTGAGAATTGACTAGGTTGACCTCACCATACAGAAGAGGGAAGCACTTGCTCCAATTGTGATGTAAATCGCCATCCAGTACTACTTCGACAGTTGATCTGGCTCCTCAAAATCAATAATACCAAAATGTATCTTGGTAGTGATATGTATGAGTTAAATATTGATACTGATAAGAGTATATTGGGGTGTGGTGGTGCAAACAGTTAAGATGTTGGGCTTGTTGGCTAGAAGGTCAGCAGCCCAAATTCAAGACCCAAGCATTGCCGTGCAACACGGTGAGCTCCCATTGTCTGCCTAGCTCCTGCCAACCTAGCAGGTCAAAAGCATGCAAAATGCAAGTAGATAAATAGGTACCACCTAAACTGGTGGGAAGGTAATAGTGTTCTATGTGCCTTGGCGTATTGGCGTGCCGGCCACAAGAACATGGAAGGGTCTTCAGATGAACACTGGCTCTTCAGCTATGAATCTCTCCACCCCGAGAGTCATACACAACTGGCAAGGGAAACTTTTACCTTTTATTGATAAGAGTAACACTAAAATCCACTTTTTAATAGTTTTTTCTTCTCATTCCTGTGCAGCCTTCCCATGCTGACAAAATAGCAAATCCTGAAGTAATGAAATGGATGAATGACTTGGCCAAAAGTCGTAAACAGCTAAAAGGTACATTCCACCATTAAGGCTAAGCTGTTTCTCACCAGACCAGAAACTATGAATGTTTGCTGTTCAGCCTAATGGGCAGAAAAAGGATGAAATCTTTCCTGGGGTACTTGTGTTCTCCATTCCATCCCTCTTGCTGAAAGAAAGGCCTTTTCAACCCTAACAGTGAAGACAGGCACTTCTTACCTATATGATGTTAAATGAATTCTTGGAGAATTCAGTGCTGGCTACAGACTCATTCCACACAAATCTTGATTCACATTTTAAATGACCCCTGGGAAATGCTGCTTTTTTTCTCCCTGCCCCACTGGTTCACAGACTTCTCTATAGAGAGAGAAGAAGTAAGTCCCCCTTACACCCATTCTCCCTTGGAGGTACAGCCAGCAAGACCTGGTTCTGTGAAAACCCAACAATGCTGGTTTCCATTCCTTTCCTTAAATCCCAACTGCTTCCAGGATCAGCCCAGCTCTCCACTGACAGGGCTACTGCAGAGCTGACAGCTTCATTATGTAGATACTGTTCATGCTTTTATCCTCAAATGCTAAATCTGATCCTAGGATACCAAACTAACTTTCAAAACTATTATTTCCCTTTTTAGTATGTCCCAAGTGTCAGATTTCACCAGACAATAGGCATCTTCAGTTTCATTACAACATGTTACAACACAGTCAGAGATCAAATACATTCGTCAAGAAAAAAAAGTGTGCCAGAAGGCACATAGTGTGACTTTTTAATGACATCTTTTTAAACCTTAAAAAGCCTAGTAATCTGATCTGTACAATTACTACTTCCATTTGATTACAAGGGCCTGTGCAAAATAGATAAAGTGAAAAGAAGGAAATTAATGAGCAAACCTGGAAGCTGAGTTGCTAAATTGGCTGTACCCTGCTGGGGCCACTGCCTTGGGAAGTGGTGGGCATTGAAATAGGCTTCAGACAGGAATAATTATTTCCCTGCCTTCTGTGCTCCTAATCAGTACTTCTCCTCCAAAGCTGCTGTTTGCTGCATGCTGGAAGTTTTGAAGAAAAAATCACAAGACATTGTCTACTGTTTAGTTATAAATGTAATGGATTAAATATTTGGCTATTAGGTTAAATAAAACAGACATAGTTTCAGAAGGAAATTAGAATGGCACAGTTCTCCAAAATCTTTGGGGGAATCTCTCCTAGCACCTCATAAAACTCCCTCTTATATGGGAAATTAGATTGGCAGGTGTTTCCAGAGGAGATTTGGGAGCTGTGAATTTTTGCATTTTGCATTTTTTATTACTGTTATTTGTTTTGTTCTGTGCTGTGAGCCACTGAGAGCTTATTCATGATTGCAGTGGGGTATAAATGAGATGAATAAAGAACATGGCATCGCTTTTGGACAGAACTGCAGAAGTAGCAAGGATCTGCCCATAGCATTAGAACTGAGGCAGACTAACAGTTCCGTCCATATCCTTCATTGTTCCCAGGAGCCTTGACTATACCCAGCCTTCCTTCTTTTTGATGGCTCGCATTTGTCTTCTCTGTTCTGCCCTCAAAAGTTTTATTTTGTTGCCTCCCAGTACATGGAGAAAACACAGCAAGATGTTTGAGCCCAACTTCAGTTGAATCGTTGATAGAAAAACATAAAATAAAATTAGAGTTCAATTCCCTAGCAAGTTCTGCTTTTCTCCAGACTCCAATTTGTGGTTGTCGGCTCAAGGAGGCCCATGACTCATCCAGCTTCAGGCTATGGCTTCTGTTGTATAGGGGGAAACTCTGAATATTTCCTTTCCAGTTGCTTTGCATGACTTTTAACAGTCAAAGTGAGGTTGGCTTACCTAATCAGAGAATCATAGAGTTAAAACCAACCTTAGAGGTCACATAATTCAACTATAGAGAGATAGAAAAGATGCTTTTACTGGTGTGGGTCAGGTTTGGGACAGTTTTCTTCTGCCTTCTCTGTGTCTTTAACAACTTTGTTTAAATCCATAAAGACGAGAGCAAAGGCAAGGGCCTGTTCACATAATATTTATAATAATAACTATTGAGTAGGTAGTATGATCATGTTGCCCAAATATGGACCAGGGTTGAGGTGGAGAACTTTAATCACACTCTATGAAACTATGCCTTGTTTTAGGTTAACTGACTTGAACCCTGAGATCTCATATTGTTTGAAACTGAACAAGGGTTAAGCAAAGCCTTCTTCCCCAGTAGATGTACAATGCTTTGTGAAGGAAAAAATGAGCTATGGGAAGGATTAGACTTGTCCTACCCTATGTGCGGTGACCTTCAACCCATCAGGCCACTGTGCCTGATTTTTCTCTTGTAACAGAGAAATAGAACTGAGTCTTTGACAGCCATTCATAGTTGACTAACAAACCAATACATGAGGAGCATGTGGTTTGTTATGCTCTAGGAATAAATACCACAAGTAAATTCACTAGGCATTCCTGGCCTTATTGCCTCTTTTCCTGAGTTCATGTTACATAGGAACAAATTAACATGAACAAGAGGCAAATTCATGAGAGACCATAACTGTCTCCTCTCTGTCCTTGGAGAAAACCAAAATAAGCAGTTTCTTGACTTGCTATCACAGCTGGAGCATTGCTTTAATTTTTTTGGTTACTAAGTGTCTCAGATTTCTATGTGAGCAACCCAGATCAATGCAAGGGTGCAGCATGAAGTTATAGGCTGCAATTATTTGCTCAGTTGAGGTATTGCATGGATTTTTCTCACAGAGCTGAAACTCAAAATGTCAGAAGAACAAAGTTTCCCTCTCAAAAGAAGCCAAAGGAACTTTCATCAGGAGAGCGCCAAAGAGACCGTGAATTCATCAGATTCTCCCAACAGTCCTTCGGTGGAGGAAACCATGGAGGTTATGAAGAAGCAACTGAAAGAGAAGCGAGCGCAGCTCAGTCTCCCTGAGAACATTAAGGTACCTGGTCCTTGCATAACATCTGGGTTTGCCAAACCAACCAGATTTAGATCTTTAACTGCTAGACTTGTTTGACATGTGCATGATGGGTTCTGTCGTGTCCTATCGCTTCATGAGGTTTCTTCCACAATGACTTGCAGACCCTGTGTGTGCACAAGAGTCAAAAACCCAAGTGGTACAGATCACATGAAACATCTGTGCAGAAAACTGCATTAGTGGTCTTTGTCACTAGTGTACAATTATAATGCTGTACAAATGTGGCAGTTGTTTGATTACATCAGCACAATAGGTTTTAAATTTCATTTTGTACCTGTTTGGTGTCCAAAGCTGTATCTGGAGATTCTGAAGTTTAGGTAGAAATTCTTTGGTTTCTGGTAGAAGCCATGATAAGGTTAGAATGATGTTGCATGCTCTGCATAATGAGATAAATATGTCATTTGTGGCATGTGCTACATAACATGACAGCACTTGCCTCTCCTGGGGTGCTTTTCAACTCAGTCATGTCTGCAATGTGGATCCAGAGAGGACACTGGAGTTCAAAAAGTGAGTAAAAGTCTTCATCCTCAAGCCATTAGCTGAGCTAGTTGCCTACACTGTGCCATGCCCCCTTTAATTCTTTCTTTAGTCAATTTACAAGCCACATTAGAGGCTTTGAATTTATCTTTTAGGCAATTAAAGTGACTTTCAAATTAGTTAACATTATTTGGTCTGGGACAGACCCAAAAGTCAAAGGTAATTAATTGGAACATGTCTAAGTCCGTCAAATTCTATGAACCTGAAAGGATCCTGAGAAAATATCCAGTCAGGTTCAGGGTCAAAAAGAAACTACAGAGCCAACACTCAGAGCTCACTGACAGCTGTGCAGAGATGCCCGTGAGTGAGATGTGGTTACGGCCATTTCTCAAGTAGACGCTTGGTGGTCGGTCATAGTTACCTTCAGCCAGCCAGCTTTACAGCATCGAACAGTCCATCAAAATTCTGCAGTAAAAAATGCAACCTGTAACTTTTAGAAACTGTGCAAGCTCATTCATGTTGTTTTGTGCACCCAACTCCTTCTGAAATATAACACATGATTGTTAATTTATATATAAATCATTCTTTTTTAATTAGGCTATGACAAAAAAGCAAATGGCTTTGGAAAAACTCAGTCTCCAGAAAAGCCTACTCTTTTTTGAAAGTATTCATGGACAGCCTGTAAGTATTCCTTAGAAAGAGAGGCCAACCTCAGGTTAGCAATTACAAAGAGTTTTCAATAAGATATGGCTTCTGAGCTTCTCCATCCCACATGCCAAGGTCAGTTTGAAGTTAGGTCCAGAAATTCTAGCATCTGTGAATCATGTCATGTTCCACAGATTCTTGAACTCCATCTTGATGGAGTTGAAGTCCATCTATCTGTCTGTCTTTTGTCTTTCTCTCACTCCCTTCCTACTTTCCTACTTACCTATTTCCTTTCTATCACTATTTAGAAGCAATCTAGAGCAGAGTAACTATGGGCAACTTTCTGAACATCACCAGAGTGGGAGCCGTATGGATTTCTGGGGGGGATGCTGCTCCAGAGGGCGTGCACAGCAACGGAGAAGACTGGTTATGAATGTAATGGATTAAATTGGTCCCACGAATGAAACTGTTTTATTGAGTGGACCTGAAAAACCTCCATTCTGCTCAATCTCATCACACATTCTTAAGAAGCATGTTGTGTTCCACAAGTGCTTAGCTGTTGCCACCTTCTGGGATTTTCCCCTGTTTTGTTAATAACCTGGGATTTCCTAGTGGTGTCCATCCAAGACCTAATAGATTCAACTTAACTTTTAAGATCAGCAAAGGTCAACTAGAAGCTGCCACCTGATGTAATGAAATAGAGCAACCCAGTCTAAAATCCTGGGTTTCCTTGCCCTGCTTTGTTCATTCTCTCTTTTTCATTATTGAAACATATTCACAACCGTTCATCCAGCATCACAAT
>JANHZU010002180.1:32449-47243 GCA_032468055.1 Acrochordus granulatus | reverse complement strand
TTTTTAATTTTCTCTTCTTGCACTGAAAATTGGCCATGGGAAAGGGTTATGATGAAAGACATCACAGAGGGAGAAAAGAATTCCATCTGGAGAACTCAGTTGCTACTCCTTGTAAGGCCAGAGGTGGAAGTCAAGCAAGAGAATGACCAATTGTTTCCTTTTCCAGTTGCCAGCCAAAGGCATGTGCTCATGCACCAGTCCTTTGAGGTAGAACAGGTCAGGAAACCCACTCCAATTTTGACTGGGACCCTCCTTTACTGAGAAGGACGTAATTTTGAAAACTGGCTGAATTTTCCTTACCTCTTTCATGTACTCTGGTGAAATAGATTAGAGTTGGTCTGCTTCCCAGGCTTCACACATGTTTTCCAACCATCATCTCAGTCTAGCCTCTCCAAGGTCATCTCTGTGACTCTCTTCCACATCCTGTTCCAAATGACAGGGCTCCATAGAAGCAGGAGATTGGGGGGGGAGGTTGAGTTTTAAAACAATTCCTGCAAGTTGGGAAGGTTCATCATGGGGGTATCTGTAGAATTCTGTTGTTTTGGCACTGCGCATGTTGGCATGCATATTGCTCCCTTTATAATTGGGAATCATTAATTTACTGGCTGCTTTTGAATAGCTCAGGGCTATCCTTTGATGTTACTTTAGGAGACATGGAATGGTAAGGGGGAAGGGAGTTAACCACTCTGTCAAGCATGTTACTGGGGCTATTTTAGGTGATGAAATATGGAAATGTTTGCTTGCAATACTTGTCTATCATAACCTTCCCCATCCTTAAATCTTGATGATGAGTTGGATTAAATTCCAATCATTCGTAAATACTATAAACGTTGTGGACTAAGAAGTCAAAAAGTTACTTCTTTAGAATATATTTGGAACTTTAGACCTGCACCTTGAGACCTGTCTTGGTACCATAACTAGTTAAAATCAATTAGAAAACAACATGAACTAAAGATAAAAATGATAAAGTCAAGTTTATAGTCTTCTGCTAAATGAGTATCCCGTTCTCCAGATTTCTCAAGTTCCCAGAATTTCCCATTTTTTGGTGAAAATTCTTTGGGCAGAAGCTCATATATGGAGAATATGCTAGAGATGAGAATGCCTATAAGAACAGAACAAAAGTTAGAATATCCCATTATTCTGAAGTCCTTTTAAATTAGATTTTACCTTACAGAACGAATCTCTCACCAACAATGGTTGGAATTAGTTTAGTGGGTAAATGTGTTTTGATGTAGAGTTTGTTTTGCAATGAAACAGTTTTTAAGACACAACAGCTTTGACTGCCTTACTGGTGGGAGCTCCCTCCTTCTTGGGACAGATCACGGCACAGGTATTGTCAGTTTCTTGTTGTTTAGACTGTAATGTAGCTGAAAGCCACAGCATGAGAAGTCACCCGTCACAAATTGTATGCTCCTGATCAGTCAAAGCTACAGAAGTCAAATCCTGCAATGTGTTTATGTCTGTTGTTGACCTTCCACACTCAGTGGAAAGATACTCTAACATGGTTCTTCTCATTTTCATTGTCCTCCATAATAATCTTGGATCTTCTTTCTCCATGCTTCTCTTTCACCCAGTAGGGCATGTCAATTTGTGTGTATTTTCTGATTAGTGTTATGATGCTGCTTTGCTCATAAGCTAAATAGAAACACATGGGCTGCCACAGCCAATAAGATAAAGTGACCATAGAGCTTAAGAGGTCACTGGATAACGAAAAAAGGCATCAAGAAGTAGTTTCATCAAGGGAACACACGAGGCAGGAGAACAATAGAGGTATTTGTTTACAATGTACTATTTCTGAAACAGGTGTTAAAATGAGAGGTGATTTGGTGTAACTCTGGTTGTATGTTGCACCAGAGTTTCCTAAAGTTTATTTATTTTAGGGATAAAAAAGATAAGTGCCCACGGTCAGAGGTGTATCCATCTGAAGACAATGGCCCATCCTATATTTAGATAACAATGCACTCATACATACATTTTACTCTGTTGGAGTAAAAATAAATACATTGAATCAACTTATCAATACAATTTGATCAACATGACCTGCCATGTATTTCCAGAGTAATGTATTTATGCAAAGAGTTAAAAAATTCTGTCTACACAGTGGCTTTCCGATCTGATATCTGTGAAAAATGGAGTATTCATTCACCAAAGTAATAAACAGATATTGATATAGGAAGAAAGGTTTCATGAAAGGAGTTTGAACTCCAGTGAGGAACAGCAAGTTTTTGTAAGGTTGCAGTGTGCCAGAAATGAAGACAATAGTGACTTGTTCCTTTCTGATCACTCTTGGCCCGAGAAGATTTAATAAGATTAATAGAGATAAGCCCAAACACTTCTCTCGTTTTAATTCCTGTGGCATTTCTGTTTTGACCTTTCCATGCACACCAAACACAAGGGGTGAATTCAGAAGGATGCAAATTAATCAGGAAAAGGTCATGGGCTAAGCAGATTTGTTTAGCATAAGGTTACTGCAGAAAGTAAGTAGTAAAAATAAAAAAAATTTTTTTGAAAAGGCACAATTTTTAAGGAGGAAACCTGGACATTTATTGAGGAGAAAAACCCCCTTAAACAGGAAAGAGTAGCTAATACATGCCAGGAACTGCAGGAACTGCAAACTACTCCATTTTCTTAAGGAGAAATCTCCAGGATTTGGTTGGTAGTAACCAAAATGAAACAAACTACACGGTGATACATTCTAATCTTTATTTGTGTAGCACTTTTCTGTAGCACAACGCTATAAAATGTTGCTTTTTATGATTACCAAAGCTTGTTTGAAAGCATGCACTTTGTAGGATCTTAATATTTTACGTGTGATGATCGCCAAGGTACTCTGTTATAGTGATAATAGTTTATTGCATTACGATGTATGCAGATATTTAATCTAAGTGTCATGGTTATGAATGACGGATGGTTGGGTTTCTGTTTTTCATTTTATTTCCTATAGGATAGACTATATACATGGCTGGTTTTCTGCCATCTTGTTAAAAAGGAGTAGACTTTATAAGTGAAACAAATTATTCTTGCAGCTTATAATAGATCACTTGTACATTGGGCATGATAGAGTCAGAGGTTGAGAGTTAGGGCGCTTACCAAAACACACAGTTTTAATGGTAACTGGATTTAAAGAAGTCTCTAGGAAGAGATGCATACTGTCTTTGGACTTTTGGGTTCATCTTTTGGTAATAATGGCATGAAAAACAGAGGCAGGGTCCTTAGTCTTCCCACTACGGAGCATGGATGGAGGATTCCCATGAGCAGAGAGAGATGTGAGCCAGGATAAGTGCTAAGTGAGGTGTGGAAGGGGATGATTTCACACCATCAGAAATGGTGAGGAAGCCCAGGTAGAAACCTGTTCAGGACCCAGAGCTGCACATCAAAAGCAGAGAGGGTCTTCTGCTCTTTCTGCTGTAGTGTCATAAAGGAAGGCATTTGATGAATTCCATTATCCACCGACCCTGTCTTAGATCGCTATATGCAAAGCTGAAGCATGATTCCTTTAAAAAAGGGGGAAGAAATCTTTCAATGACTTGGGAAAGGACCACAACCCATTACTAAACTGAGTGGATTCTTTTGTTTGTATATTTGTTTGTTTCGATGACAATTGATGTTTCAGTGTCGTTGGCTGCGTCATTTATAACTGAATCAGAATGGTCTCCTTCATAAATCTGTTTTAATTAAAACTCATGTCAGAGCAACAGGAACAGATACACAAGTATTTGAAGTTTACAAACTACAACTTTGATTAAGGGAAAATGGTTTCATGACATGTGTACAGTTGCTATTAAAATGCCATCTATATATTCTATATGATTGTATAATATTTTATACAACAGTACAAATAAAATATTTTTCTATTATGATGAAACACAGGTCTTTTGTTTGTTTGTTAGCTCATATAAATAACATAAATAACACTGTCAAACAACACATTGGAAGTGCTGACATTTTTTTCCCTAGGCTGTGAGAGTTAATTATGCTGCAATTACATCTGTTCATGCTGTTTAGAAATATTCCAGTTAAGTTGTTCAGTAGGTTAAAATGAATGCATATTTAAATACCATTTAGAAGCCAGGAAGTTTTATTTTACTCAAGCTTGTTTATATAGATTTGTTACATTTGGCAGTATGGAGAGAGGGGGAACAAATTAACACCAATTGCAGCACCTAGATATTTAAATGGTTGCTAGGAAGAGAAAAAAAGTCAAAAGACTCCCAAGATTTTGAACAGTTGAAAGCAGTGGTGGATGAGAAGGGAAGGAAGATGGGAAGAAATACCAAAGGCAGAACTACATGCTACACAAGGCGGCTGCAGGTAATAAATACTGTGTGGAGTATTTTCCATGTGGAGCTCTTTTCCTTTCTCCCCCATAACTCAAGGAACCTCTGACTGGCACAGGGTTGCCTTCCCATCCTGTGTCCCCACCACCAGCATCGAACTGGAACAGGGAAAGCACACAAGCTGAGGGTATGACGGTCAGCATGCTTGGCTTCAGTGCTGCGGGGCAGAAGGCGAAAAGATACTTCACAGGATGCCATTTAGGGGGCTGCCTCAGGTTGGCTGGAACATGTAGCTCTGCTCATAGAGGAAGTATTGAAGAACTGGGTCACTGGTGCTTGCTTCTGGGAAGAATGGCATTCTTCATGCGTCTGATGTGAATGGCGGACAAAGGGAATAGGCAACAGAGGAGGTTCCTAAGGAAGGTGGAGGTTGAAATTAGCGTCCCACACTGATATTACATGTCTTGCAGCTTGGATCTTTCTTAGCATTGGCAGTGGACAAGCTCATGAGTTGGTGGCCGGTGATTTCTGCCACTGTGCCAAGGGAGAGATTTACCGGGTCAGTGTAAATCACTTCCAAGATGACATCCTGTGCGTGGTGGTAAACCATGATCCCATCTTCTTCAATGCAGGTCAGAAATTTGTTATCCTGCAAGTTCAGCTGAGGGAGGCGCTGCTTGCAGAATTCGTCCCCCAGTGAGCCGACAGGGGCAAGGACAAGAATGACGTAGTGGTAGGCTGTGTACATGCAGTAGAAGTCCCCGAAGTACAAATTAGTGTTTGGGTTGAAAAGTTTCTCAGCTGCAATCTCAAACCTGTACCTTCCATAAGGCGAATCTTGGGGGGGCTTTCCGGTGTTGAATTCGGTGTGGCAGCTGAAGAAGATCCCCTCCAGCTTACCACTGATAGGAGAGCCGTGGCTGCCGCTGTTATCCTTAACTGAAGGCTGCAGGACGCTTCCATGCTGCTCTCTAGAAATAAAAGATGGGGAAGATTTTACTTCTATAGTGGCATTAGAGTACTGACCATAGAGGGCCATGCAGACACCCTTGTGTCACACCCAGCACCCCCTTCCTTTTGTGTTAACAGAGAGAAACCCATAAATGCAGATGCGGGCAAAGACCAAATGTGCTTTATAGGACATTGGTGGAGGTACATATTCATTGGGAAGGGCTTCTAATTTTAGGCAGTGCGTGGTGCTGAGTGGGAGACAAGGAGCAGCCCAGGAGAAGTTCCTCTTGCTTTTAGAATAGAAAATAATGCAAAAAGTTGCAACAATCTATATGACACTGAATCTCCTTCAGTCCCTCCCTTCCTAAGAGTCACTGGATGAGAGCAGATGGCTACCAATTGTGCCATAGCAATAGTCAGATGCTTGTCCACAAAGGGGGAGGATTTGATGTCATAGGACGATGTCTAGTTCCACCCAGCCTTCTTCGACACTTTCCACGTGGAGAGGTGAAGCAAACTTTAGCTGAGGTTCACCTGATCAAAACCTGTGCCTTTGACATTTTTCAGAAACAAGATGGTTGATTTTGCATCTCAGAGGATCAGCCTTAAGTGTGCTAACTGTAAAACTTGAGATGAGCATCATTAAAATGCAAGATGAACCATTTTAGGCCACAAGGAGGGGCAGGGAGCCCTTTTGAATGGCAGCACAGCGACCCGCAGTGGCCAGATGAGCTAATCCCTTGCCAGCATTTTTCAGAGTCGATGGTCTGGCATCTCGACTCAGTTGCTGGATGGGAATAAACCAGCTGCACTTCTGAAGGAGGATGGAGTCTATCCATAAATTATATTCTACAGTCCTAGCTGTAGGAAGCTTTTACCCAGAAACAGAAACTGGAGTAATGTCTTGGAAGCAGATTGATGGTTGTGAAGAACGGGGACATGCTAAGAAACTGAGCACCTTCTGATGAGAAAGCTGTGTTGTATATATCAGTGGGATGCTCATAACCTTATTTCATATTATTTGTGTGAAGTACAAGCAACATCTTTCCCAGTCTTCCAAGCTGGCATCAACAAGAGAGACAAGTATCCAAATTCTCAACCCTTATTGAGAAGACTTCTAATAGCTCTCAAGAAAGATGTATAATATCCACTTGCACATGAAACCTACAACCAGTTGGGCAAGATAATGCCTTCATATTGCACGCTTGTTCTTCACTTCATTCTAGATGTGTGTTTCTACTAAATGATGGTTTCAGTGCTCCAACTATTGCTGGACTAAGGCTAGGTCAACACATTTTAAATGAAACAGGGCCAACGAGAGAAGTAACAGGGAGGGACCTTTTACTTGGATGAGTTAACAAGGATTTTAATGATTATGTGAAAGAACAAGAATCTTAAGTCCAAGAGGTTGAAGAGAAGGAATAGAGAGGGAACAGATCCAGGCCACTGACTTTAGAAGGACTCTACTGGGTCTGTAGGAAAGAGAAAGAAGCCAGAGGCATGGAAGGAAACAAAACTAGAAGAAAAGAATGAGGGTCTGGGCAAGAGCTGAAGAACATGAATTCAGAGGAGACGGGAAAACAGAAGCAGAGGGGAAAAAGTGGCATATGGAGTGAAGGAAGGAGGAAGGTATGAAGTGGACAACAAAGCTACTCCAGGAACAAAGATTGCTGTGGTTCTTCCTTAGACATCAGAGTTGCTATATTAGGAATACTTTCCTTTCACATTTTTAAAGTTGTAGCTGGTAAAATTGCTCTGCTTTATTAGATTTCAGGGATAATGGAACTAAATCTACGAAAGAGCACAACTTGCTACTCGCTCACGTAAGGTAACTGATGCTAATTGAGAAACATGAGGCTCCTAGTTCTGGTGTGCTGAGCGCTTCCTTGTCACTTATCAGTGGAGAAGGCCATGTTCTTCTGCTCTGCCTGGAATGAGGCATCTTTGAAAAGTTGGGCCTTTTTGCCTTCGCTTACCTGATGTAGTCAAAGTATTCTTTGTGCTGATTCCGATAAAAGACCGAAAATTTAAGCATGCGCCCTGCAATCACTTCTGCCTTTTCCAAAAGTTGTGTTAAGTGAACCTTGGAATAATCTGTGAACACAAAACATTTTGCAAGTGAAGACAAAACATCACTGCTTCAAAACAGGTAACTGATGGTCCGATTATCACCTGAGACCCCAAAGCTAGCAACATGCACGTATCCATATATTCGTCCCTCTTTAACCATTGGTTATTCTCTTTCAAGGTAAGCAACATGATGCAAAGTGCAGAAGAAAAAGAAGAAACAATCAGGAAAAGAAAGAATGAGAGAAAAGAAAAGGGAACCTAAAAAAGCAACGTAATCTCTATTTCTGCCTCTTCTTGCAAACCACCTTATTTCTATCATGCCCATACTTTTGTGTCTTTTGCTCTTCTTTTATTTGTTTGCTTTATGGTCCCATCTTCATTCCTTCTCTCTGGATAAGATCCTCTCTGGTGGATCTGCAAACCACCTCCATGCACTTTTTTTTTATCCTGGTCTCTCACTATTGTGTCCACCTCCCCAGTAATCCAGTACCCCTTCATCCTTGTCCCCCTCCTTTCTTGCCTTCCACACACTTTTCTGAAGCACCCCACTCCTAAGTTTCTCCTGGTGTACACAGTTCTCAGGACTCAAAGTGGAGACTCTGATACCCAGGCTTTTTGTGCTTCTTTCAACCGCTGTACATTTTGGACAGATTGCCTCTGGGCCATGGGCTGGATCCGAAAAGCAGATGGCTCACCTGCTGTACAGAATTCTATGATCTCGCTCCATTCTGAAACCGTGTAATCCCCGTCCACTTGCTTTGAGGCCGTCTGGACAGCAACTGTGTATTCGGTCCGTGGGCTCAGGAACCAGTGGCCACGGACAGTCATAGGCAGGGGCACGGCTTTTGCCACGAGTTTTGTAGGCACATCCTAATTGGGCAGGAAACAGGGAAAAGAGCAAGGGGGTAGAAAGAGTGCCAGAAGATGAGTCTCCAACCTTTGAACCTTGTCTTCCCCAGCGAGATGTTTCTACTCGCATGGGGAGCATCCATGGAGTGGACAAATGACATCCTGGGTTAGGACACCATCACACAAATGATACGAATTATATAATTCATGTAAAATTATGTACTTCATATTGTTTGTACAATGATATTATGATGCGCATGATGTTTATCATGGCTTGTTCCAGATATCTGCAATTGGTGGTTGTGGATCAGGGCAGTTTCTAATTAGAATTCAAAGGTTTTGAAATGTTATTTACTCTTGTTAGTGTGACTAATAGAAGTATTCAGGGGATAGTCCATGAAATATCTGGGAAGGGAGGGAAGAAGGAGGAAAAGAAGGAAGGAAGGAAGGAAGGAAGGAAGGAAGGAAGGAAGGAAGGCTGCTTCTCTTATATTCGTTACACTAACAACAGTAATATAATTGTTAGCTGGGACAAGGACAATTATCTGTTGGTGCTGGAGTTACATTAAGACTGAATGGCATCAGGTGCTAAAATACAGAGGTCCAGTGTGCAGACCAGAGAGATTATATTTCAAAAAAGGGAAAATATATATTCTGTTGCACAATACATAAATAGATATTCTGTTTCACACTATGAAAAGGAATCTTTCCAGCTGTCAGGAGCTCTTCAAGTATTCCTTAATTGTTATGAGCTTCCATATATTTGAGGTGGATAGCTCTAGAAATTGAAGAAATAAATAAACATGGCCAAAGAAACCCACAAAGTCACATTTCATTTTTAAGGCTCAATCCCCCCTGCAAAAAAAAGGGGGAATCAGAAAATTAAAAGTAAATGGAACAACACTATTAAGGCCTTCAGAATGTTATTCACAGGAAAAGATAAAGAAACACAAACTGGAAAAAATAAATGCATGTAATTGATGGGAGGGAGGGGGACTCTTTGTGAAGAACACCCTATGAGTATGAAGGCAAAAAACCCCCAAAACTTCTTTAGGTTCAATCTATATTGCTGACTTCTTTGAGAAGGATTTCAATAGATTAATGAGGAAAATAAGCATTTTTTCTGTTTCACTAAAACTTAAAAAAACAAGAGCGTATTATCGATATCAAAAATGATATAATATGAAGGCTCATTTATATACTCTGATCTAGACAGCTTACTTTGTACATGGAAGCGATCCAAGATTATTGCACCTGATCTGCAAACATCCAGAAGACCGCTAGAGGGCAGCAAGGTGGTATTGCAAAGTTTAATTCTGATGTGTTGCCATCTAGTGGCAATTTGAATCACTGCAGACCAGACAGTAGTCCTAAATACAGCAGTAGATGGAGGGCTATAAAACTGGAGGTATTTGTTCTGTACTGCATGAGGAGGATGTCTAAATAGGTGGAATCAGGATAAAGTTGCCAAAGGAGATTATCAGGGTGTTTCTAAGGCTATTCGTACCGTAAGACAGTTCTTTCAAGTGTGCCATTTATTATCTCCTTGGAAGCTATTTATGGCATACCAGCAAACCTAGTAATCCTAAACAGATAAAGACGAATCAGAGTAAATACCCAGGATAATGTATCTGCAGAAAAGTGAGCCTCCACATCTCACTTTAGTCTCAAAACATATTCTAGAAGCAAATCCCTAATACAACAAATATACAGGAAGGGCTGCAGTTAATAAAATATACAACCACCACTACTTTCCCCTTCTAGTGACATATTGTTAAACAGTATCATAAATGAAGAATAAAGAATACAAGAAAATATGAGAAAATATGCCTAAATAATAAGAAAAAGACAATCCTTCTTGAGTTCCTCTTCTCTGGTTAGAATAATATTATCTAAATAAATCACAAATGTGAAGTATAAGAATCATAAAAATAAATAGGAAGAGCCATTTATTCAAACAGTTACAAGTGAAGGATCCTGGATCGCATGCAATGATAGACAAATCATGATTCAGTGAGCCTTCCTGGTTTGTTTTTCTGGTCTAGTTGAAAGCAAAGGAGAGAGCACCAAATCCTCCCTGGAAGTGCAGAATGCAGCCTCTTCAGCAGACCAGGTCAACTTCTGAGACTGTACCTCCCTCCGCAATTACTGAAATCACTTTTATTCAGACTCAGTGATATTCGTAGATATAACTCCTTTTTAACTGAAAATCCAATTCTCCAGGCAGAAGTGATCATAAGTGGCTACTAAGTCTGTAATCCAGTCAGCATGATGAAGAGGGAGCAAAATGGTCTAGGAAAAAAAGGGACAGGTGAAGAGAGTGCAATATATATGCTGGATATATTCAAGCTATGAATGTCATCAAAAGGGACATGTTCTCAGGTAGCAAAGCACAGAATGGCAGGCTAAATTGTGAAGAGGGAGATGGACTTGTAAGAAGATCTTTCAGTATTTCCAACCAGAGGACCAGAAGCTGAGCTGACTGGGGATTTTAAGAGTTGAAGCCCACCATATCAGAAAGGCAGGGAAGGTTGGCAGATACTCTGGGACCTTGTAAATGCTTCAGAGGCAGTGGACCATTCATGAAGTTCACCGGGAACAGAAGGACTCACTTGGACTGGCTTACAGGGAGGCTGCTATTGGAAGTGGATATAACTAAGAAGCGATTCTTCTTGTCAGTGAGAACCCTGTGGGCTGCGAGAGAACAGAAGAGGAGAAAATGGCAAATTATTCCTCTAGTTTCCAGCTCTTATCTGGTTGTTCCCGTGAAAGTGCAGTAGATTCTTGTAAATGGATGAGTAGCAATGAAGACATTTCTCTGGTCATCTCACAGTGTTGTTCTGGTTCCATGCACCTGACAACTACAAGATTCCAGCAAGGAATATTTAGTGCTAGTCTAGAGTAAGTAAGTAGGGTGTGGTGGCCTAGTGATTAAGATGCTGGGTTTGTCGGCTGGAAGGTTGGCAGCTTGGCAATTTGAGACCTAAGCACCACTGTGTAACAGGGTGAGCTCCCATTATTTGCCCCAGCTCTTGCCAACCTAGCAGGTCATTTGTCTTGGACATGCTGGCTCTTTGGCTATGAAACGGAGATGAGCACCACCCCTTAGAGTTGGACATGACTGGCAAGGGAAACATTTATCTTTACCTTAGAGTAAGTACAGAAACTTGAAAGCTGCGAGAAGATTTCTCATCCTTATTTGGAGTGGAGTCCTCATCCTCATTATGATGGAATCTCTGGATGATTTGAAATGCTTCTTCCCAGCTTGGTTGAGTTGCCATTCATGAACTAAGTTACCAACTGTCTCTTGATTGCTTATGTCTCTTAGCTCTTCCTTTTGTGTTCCAGCTTCCTACAACTCTCACATTCTGTCACCCCTTCTGATAGGTGGGGAGGAAGTGAGCATAGTCTAGGTATGTAACAGCAGGAATAGCACCAGCTGCTCATTTGCTTGCTGGCCAGTTCAGTAGCTGAGGCCTTGAGGGTCTAGTCCCAGATATCATATATCCATCATCTTCAGATCCTTTCAGGACCAAAAGACCATCCAAGAGAAAGAACTCTACTGGCATGACTACAGTGCTGTGGAATTGCCTCCCAGAGAGGTTTTACTTCCTTCTCTCCAAAAGAAATATAAGATTAATCTGCTCAGGAGTAGCAGTGCCTTCTAAAGGGTATCTATTTTTTGTATTGTGGATTCTAAATGCAATAATAATAAAAGCAACCACATAACACAGTTGCCAAAATGATTCACTCGAGCATCTGTAAAAATTATTATAATTAAAAAATTATAATTTTGTATTATCAAAGAATTGGTAGGAGCAATGAGCTGAACAAGTAATTGAAAATGAGCAGGTTAAATATTGTATACTTTCCAAATGCAGATTGAAAAATCTTGGTTTATAACTCATGAGATTTAACTCTGGTTGAAAAGAAAAAAGTGTGAATAATTTATGTGGCAATACCAGGGAACAATGAAATAGAAGACAAAGAATTAGAGAAAATCATGCAAAATATCAAATCTGAAAATTGAAATTGAAAAATTACAGCATAAACTAGCTATGGCTGTCCCACTGGTTATCAGTGCGCTGGGTGCTTGGACAGCACTTAGAAAATCTGTGCCTTGATAAAATTTCCATCTGTGAATTGCAAAAGGCCACATTCTTGGATCTGCACATCTGCACTTATTCTGCAATGATGCACTATGACATTCTTGGTTCTTGGGAAGAACTTGATGTGAATAAAGCAACACCAGCCAAAGATCTGGCAGATATGACTTCACATTGTTGTGTATATAATAATGATGATGATTGTGATAATTTAGTTTTGTGATGTTAGATTGAAATAAATCTATGAATCAAGACTTTGTGAGTTGAAATTTTCATCTCTGGTTGGTTTAACACATTCTCATCACAACTGGAGTGAGAAAAGGGAAGAATAATAATTTTTGGAGCACACATTTGAAGGCAGCTTTAATATTTTTTGTTGCTTTCTAACAGCTACTGATTTAACTTACATCTACAGGTCAAGATTTTTTTAAAAATACTGTTAGCTTTCAAATATGTATTCGTCCTTTAAACGCATATTTTATTTTTTCAAAGCACTTCACAGGGCAAATACGTGACATCTTGGTATTTAGTGCCTTTCTTTTTAAATAACACCTTTTCATCTGTCTGAAAGTACAAAGCTATGCAACATTCGCGTAAAATTATCCAGGCTGAATTAGATTCAGTAACTAAGTGATGTACTTGATCATTTAAGCAATAACAGCATGATAACCATGGAGGTGCTATTTTGCTATTGCCACGATGATATACAGAGAAACAAAGAGAATCGTAAGAACACAGCAGTTCGCACTGCTTTCCATTCAATTTCTCTATATTTATTGTAAAGCAAGGAAATGCTGTGACCTTTGAAGTAGTTAATTGCTAAGAAGGTTTCAAAACCAGCTGGACTATTTCCTAAAAGGAATTCGTAATGGCCAGCCTTTATCCATACTACTACTGCCCATACTGTTGACTTGATGGTATCTACGTAACTATGGAATCATAATAGAAATAGATGGCATGAACTGAGCTGAAGCTTCAGACATATCAAACTTCCTATAGTTTCTGGAACTGGCTACCTTCCTATTGGCTTGAGTTACAGCTATATTGATATGGACTACATACATGCTATTGCCAATCCCCCGAATAATATCTCTTTTCTTCCTAATTGTCAACAGTACTGCCTCAGTTTCATCCACTGTTTGAGTACTGGCTCAGTCAAGGCTCAGCATGTCATGAAACCAAATACAGCATTCCATCTAGTTATAATAAATATAAATCCATTATATTAGGAAAGCAACTTGCAAACAGTACTAACTAATGTAAGTATTAGGAGAAATGAATGTGAAAATGCACATTTTCAAGCACACTGCATGCTAATGTTCATCTTAAAGATGATCTAGAAATAATCAAATTAATCCTAAATTAACCCCCATAAATTAATGGGGTTTCCTCTATGATAAGTGTGTAGAGGATTACTATTGAACGTTACTAGGAAAATTCAACATGATTTATAGTACATAACCACTGCTAACTTTCCCCAGCTTTGCAGTCCTTGGAAGACAACAAAATTAAGCCTCTGATAAAATATAAAATGTACTGTCTGAACTAGAGGTACAAAACCACTGCAAAGATGATAGAAATTAAATTAAATCAGAGACTGAAGCCTCTACCCATGTTTCAGTGGGAAAACCTTTCTGTGTAAATAATTAAAATGATCTTCCCCATACTATGGGTAGAGACATTTTGAGGACTTGAGTACAGAAATCAAAACTTTGTGTTCCTGAGTGCTTCATGCAGCTTCTTCTGTCAAGAGAAACAGAAGACCTACCTTGTGCTTAAACTTGTTGGAATTCTTGTTTTCTTTCTTATTTAGGTCAATGAAGTAGTGAGTGATGCGTTCCTTGGACTTGGAATCCATATCCCATGAAATCTTGAAAGAATCACAAGTGATGTTGCTAATCTTGATGTTGTGTGGAACTGGCAGCTCTTCCATCTCGGCAATCCCACTGTCTTGTGATTTATTGCCTGCATAGGTGTGGATAAAACATTGCCCTGATTAGCAAGAGCACAACTGGGGAGAGTTATACAGTGCACTTTCTTCAGGAAAAGTGAAGAAATAGCTCTGGTACAGACACAAGATTAAGTTGGTGAATATAAGATTTGCAAAATACAGCACATATCAGGGGCTGGAACCATGTAACAACCCTTAGTAGCAGATTTGGGGGTTCAAGGAAAGGTAAGCAGCATGTTAACTGTGTAATGTCTCACGACTGGATTTTTATAGCCAAGGAAAAGAGGAGGCAATTGTGGGATTGCACCAAATAACTTAGTTCTGGTGGGCTTTTAAGTGGAGATAGGCACTGTCAATGCTTTATGCCCCACAGCAGAGCATCTTGAGGCCCCTGGGTCAGGAAAGGGCAGTGGCCCAGTCAAAATGAGTATGGATGTGGGAGTGATGCTTTTCCAATGCTGAAGCCCAGCTCATCTGTTCAGTAAAACAGTACCTCAATTAAAATGTATAATTTTGTTGTTGTTCAGTCGCGCAGTTGTGTCCGACTCTTCGCGACCCCATGGACTGCATTACGCCAGGCCCCCCTGTCT
>JANHZU010002180.1:7454-19235 GCA_032468055.1 Acrochordus granulatus | reverse complement strand
CTCTGCGACAGCCGCCTCGCCTCGCCGCGCCTGCTGCCTCTGCCCGGCTGGCTGGCTGGCTGACTGGGAAAGTGCGCGGTGCGGCGGCGGCGCGCTTCCTCCCTCCCGCCTTCCCTCCCGGGGCTGGCTGGCTGGCTGGCTGGCTGGCTGGCTGGCTGGCAGCGGGCGGAGATTAGAGGCGGGAGGAGCGACGGGCTGTCGGGGAAGGGAAGAGGAGGAGGAGGAAGAGGAAGGCAGCGATGCTGCTCACTTCGCTCCACGGGAAGGAGTCGCCGTTCGCAGCGCCTGCGCCTGTCCAAGTCAGCACCAGTCCCTACCCAGGAAGACAAGGCCGCGCGGAGCCCCTGAAGCCCCTCTCCCCCTCCCCGGGGTTGTTGATATAAGGCGTGACCCGCGGCCGCGGGAGTGCTGCCATCTTGGGCTGCGGTGATCCTGCCGACGGCTGGGAGGCAAGCGGGGGCTCTCTTCGTTGCCTCTTTGCTGCCTCACCCCACCAGCGGCGCTCCGGATCTTTCAGCCGGGATCCTCTTGGTTCCCTGTCTTCCACGTTTAGGATGCCGGCGGCTCGGTGCTGAGCTTGCTCACGGAAGCCCGGGGCATCTCCAGAGACTCCCAAGGATGGCTAATCTCCAGCCTTTCCCCTGCTGACTGCCCTGCACTTTCTCCCAGGCCTTCCAGTGATGGTTGAGCAGGAGCTGAAATCTGTGATCGATAAAATCGGTAAAAATCGTTAGACTGATTGTAGGATGAAGACCCTCCTTAGTTTTCCCTTCATCTCATGTGAACAGAGAGTTCCTTAATGCAGTCAAAAATTCCACACATTCCACAGCTGGTCAATTAGGATGTGAGAGGTTCAGCCTGGTTGGTGGTCACTTACTATAGGAGGAAGCATCAGCCAACAGGTTCGTAAATCATGCCCCAGTCAGCCTCTTCTTGATATTTTCCACCACAGTTTTATGGAGTTGGCTGGCACTACCTGATTTTAGGCCAACATTTTAACCTTTACGCAAGGTTAAACAAACTCTCCCAGTTCATTGCATTATAATATAGGTATCTCACCTTTTTCAGAATCTTAAAACAGACCAGTGCTGACCGATCTGCAGTTGGATCCTCTGCAGTTTGCCTATTGGCAAACAGGTCAGCATATGATGCTGTCAATTTGACACTGCATTACATCCTGCAACAACTGGACTGCCCAAGGACCTATGCATGGACCTATGAAGTCCTTTTTGTGGACTTCAGCTCAATTCACCATCATCCCAGCCAATCTTCACTACAAACTGACCCAGCTCACTGGACCTGCCCATACCTGTAAGTGAATAACCAGCTTTCTGACAGACAAGAAGCAACAGGTGAGGCTAAGTAAAATTACATCTAGTAACTCGGGACAATCAGCACCAGTGCCCCTCAGGGATGTCTGCTCTCTCCACTACTTTTCTCCCTCTACACAAATGACTGCATCTCTAGTGATCCCCCTGTCAAAATTTTGAAGTTTGCAGACACAACAATCACTGGACTCATTAAAGATGGTTGATAAGACTGCGTACAGATGAGAAGTTGAACAGCTGGTCCTGTGGTGCAGTCAAAACAACTTAGGGCCAAATACACTCAAAACTGTAGAAACGACAGTGGATTTTAGAAAGAGACCTACTGTTCCCTTTCCCCTTACAATACTCAGCAACACAGTATCACTAGTATAGTCCTTGAAGTTTCTGGACTCTATAATCTCCCAAGACTTGAAATGGTCAGCTAATATTACACCAATATTAAGAAGGCACATCAGAGGATGTACTTCCTATGTCAGCTCAAGTTCAACCTGTCTCAAAAGCTGCTAATGCAGTTCTACTGAGGAATCACTGAGTCTGTCCTTTGTACCTTTATACATCTGTCTGGTTCAGTGCAGCAACCATATAGGACAGGTACAGACTCCAGCATATGGTCAAGATCACAGAAAGAATAATCTCAGCTAGCCTGCCCTCCATATATATCCTGTATATTGAGAGGGTCAAGAAAAGGGTGGAGACGATATCTGTAGATTCCCTCTCACCCTAAACACAATTTGTCTGAATCTCTTCCCTCTGGTAGGTGCTACAGGGTACTGCTTATCAACACTACCAGACACAAGAACAGCTTTTCCCCCCATGCCATCATTTAGATGAATTCTTGATTCATGCTATGTGATCATACTACATGATAGAACAGAAGGGTAGGGAATTTTAATTAATCCAGAATTTTCTGTCTATTGTGTATACAAATCTATTAATTCTATACTTTATAATCCTTCCTTTCTACTGACCGCACACTTACTGAATGACTAACATTGTTACATATTATTTTACACTGTTGTCTTTCAAATACTGAGTGCTGCTGTACTGTAGTCAAATTCCTTTTGTATCTAACCATGTTTGGCCAATAAAGTATCTCAGTATCCATAAGTATTAATGTGCGTGTATGTACACACAGAGAAGAGTATACTACGTCTGAAGTGTGTTTGTATTATTTGTTAAAATCCTTGAGAAATGTTAAGTAGGATTGCAGCCAACAATAGCATGAATTTTTAGAGTTAATATTTACTGTTTTTTCAATCAAGTTCTTCATTTACAAAAAACATAATTTGTCATAATTTTAAGTAATAAGTTAAATACTGTTTCCAAATATTTATAATCCACTTTTTCTTTTCTGCCTTCTCAGGATCTTTTTTAGATCAGTCAGGTCAGGCTACTCAAATTGAAATGTAGCTTCCTTTATACCATCTATGAAGATGTCTGTCTGTCTGTCTGCCTGCCTGCCTACCTACCTACCCTACCTACCTACCTACCTACCTATCTGTCTGTCTGTCTATCTCTTGGAGTAAGGTCACCTCTCCTACTTTCCACAATCACTTTCTTCCCTCACCTAAAAGAATGAATCCAATTCTTTGCAGTTCCATATTTCCTATGACACAAATATTTTCATTTTTCCTCTGTACAGATGCATTTTTGTCTATCTTAATTGACCATGAGAGGCCACGCAGTTATTAATTGCTCATCTTATAAAGTCATATAGGGCTCCACACCATGCAGAAGTAAGCCCTGCTAAGTTCATTTGGGCTTATTTCCAGTTTAAGTATAGCTAAAATAATCTTATAATTTAATAGGATTTCATACAAAACAGACATTTACAGGACTTTAGTGTCTCTCTTGAAGGACAAGTCATTTTAAGATGTGTAAAAACAAACAAAGCATAGGTTTTCTTGTGTAGAACATATGACTATTTGAAATTAATTTACAGTATAATCCTATACAAATCAATTAAGAATAGATTTAATTCAATGAAATATACACCCATTAATGATAAAAATGAAGATATTCTCATGTTCAGTTGGACTCCTCATAATTTCATCCATGCAGTTTTCTTCACAAAGCTGAGAAAGTGGTTCATCCCTTTCCTCCTTCCTCCTCCTCCTCCTCTTCCTCCTCCTCCTTTTCCATTTCTAATCTCCCAGTTTAGTATATAGCCCTGTGATTCCCAGGTGACCCCTTTCCATTCAAAAACTAGTAAGCACTGACCATCCCTCTCGCCTTTTAGTTTTCAAGTCAATAATTAAATCAGGTTATTAAGGGGTGACTTTTGAAACTGAATTAGAGATTCTAGTAGTGATTTTTCAAGTTTCTCTCTGTTCTTTTCTACCAAAAACACGAGGTCTTATGATATGTTTCCTGTAATTTCCCATGAAATATGTCCAGGAAGCTTACAAGCAGGGTGACTTAAGTGCCCTGGAAAGTCATGGGTAGAAATAGTAATGCAGAAACCTCTGCCCACCTCACGGTGACTCCCTTAAATTGCATATGGATTCATATTTTCAGTAAGTGACAAATCAGTGGGTATAAATTGGTGGTTTGTAAAAATTAACAGCATTAGGGCATTAACAAGAAAATAAAGCAGAAGTTCAAAATGTAGCTCTGTGTTGCAAGGTGCCATATTATTAATATTGGCTAACTTGAGATCACACGTCTGAATGGCAATTCATTGCTGGTGTAAAGATATGACAAGATGAAGCTGACAATTATAAGATATAAACAACCAAGCAAATTTCAGACTGTTCAGGTGAAAACTCTGTCCCAAAATTCATATTGCCACTAAGAAGCCAACAGATAGAAAATGTCATTTCAGGGGGAAGTGATGCTTTTTAATATCCGTACGTGCCTGCTTCTTGGGGATGATGATATCATTCTTTAATTGCTTTTCTTTCAGAGGAGGATTTCTCCAAGGAGGCCACAACAGATGGCCAAGTCTTTCTGAGATACCCTCTTCCCCACCTCCTTTGGTAGGGCCAGGGTTCCTAGAACATGATCTTAAGCTTCAAGAAGGGATATTGCAAACCAATCAGAATGAAGTTAGGAATTCCTCTCCTGGCAAAGCTGCTGGTTTAGGAGGCAAACCAAAAGATCTCTGAAAAATATTCCTCATGCATTTTCAAAGTATATAGCAAACTTTTTTGCAGGAGAATGAGCCATATGAGTCACTCTTCACTGCTTCCTAAAGGAATGATTCAAGGATTCCCAGGGATGATGGAATAATGTTTAACTGGTATCTTCCAATGTCCACAGAAATCACTGTCAGGAAGCAACAGGGATACCTGAAGGTATTTGGGCAAGCTATTGCCATCCCCACACATTGGTGTTTTCAGAATTGCTGTGACTAATCTTTGTAGAAAATACATCAAATCCAAAACTGAAAAGTACAGAAATAAGATGTCAGGTGATTACCTATAAAGCATACAAGCATGAATGAATCCATTCTGATAAACTATCAAAAGGGGAGAAACCTAAGGAGGAATAAAACAAAACAAATCCCAGAAAAACAATTTAAGAACATATTGAAGAACATAAACATAAAAAAATCATGACAGATGCATTACTATGCAAATCATATGAGTACAGAATTGACTGGAATTTTCATATCTTAATATATTGTATTGCAAAACAAGATATGTATAAGCGGCAGAATATAGTATCAATGAAATTGTATTAATTCTTATATTCTTTTATGGACAATGCATTGTTAGCTCCAAAGTTATTTATTTATGGCTTTATGGAAAAACGCTGAACATAGGATTCTCGGAATCATAGCAAGGTCAGAAGAACAGATAAAGAGAATTATCTGTAAAGGCAAAGACAGGCATTCATCCACAGATGCTGACAATATTTTAGTCTTCTCCCAGCTAAAAATCAATGCATGCAGATTAAAGATGACTGATCCTAAAATGCAGCTCTATGGCTGAATAGATGATGATAAGATTGGCCATTTTCCTCTCTAAGTTCCTAGTTTATGTGCTGATCAGAGGCTCAGTTGTGCTAACCAGCAGCTGTACTGTAAACAGCACTAAAATGAGTTGGTTTTGGTCCATTTCCTAGCTAAGAGCAATTAACTTTCCAATAGATATATTTGGCATCTTTCACTAACAATTCTTGCCTTAGGGATGGAACCAGTGTGATGTTTTGTAAATCTTGTTTTGTAAATTGGCCATTTTATCTTGCATATTATTTGGTTGTTGCAATTTTTTCCTCTTGTAGAATTTCATGAAATTATTCAAACAAAGGAAAACCAAGTGTATAGGAACATTATTATCAGGAAGAAATGCAGGGATCCAACAACCTACTATAATTTAAAATCTAGGATGCAAAGTTTTCAGGAGAGGAAGGTAGTGTCTGCTTGATGCTAAAAATACATCAGGTTTGAGGTGCATCTCTTTGAGAAGAGAGCTCCAGCCAAGATATTTTTTCCTGGAGTCACCCATACAATTATATGTTGGAGGACCTAGTCAGATGGCACATGACCCCCATTTTCAGTATCAATTTTTGAATGGTATGTTACTTTTGAAAGGTCATTTTGCTTTTTAGAGATCTGTGGTATGTCGATTTAAAATCAATACATGCAGATTAAATATGACTGATTATAAAATGCAGCTGTATGCAGTAGTAGATGATAACAAGATGAACAAGATGAACAGCTCATCATCATCATGGAGGTGGCTGATGGATTCCTAGCCATCCTCACCCCCCTTTTATAAATGAAATCTTTAAGCCTGACTTGCTAGTCTGCTGGGGTTTTTATTTTATTTTAATGTGTGTGTTTTATTTTTATTCTTATTTTAAATGTTTTAATTGAAATATTTTTTGTATTGTTAGCAGCCGAGAGACCCTGGATTTTGGCGGCATACAAATTCATTAAATAAATAAATAAATGATATCTGGAGGTTATCAACTTGTTACATCCATATATTTTTCCTGGCAACAATATGAAAATAGATTACTTTTTTTCTGAAATATTTTCTGACTCTTGAGCCTATGTTGAAAGGATTCCTGATAATCTCCCTCCCATCTATTAACCAGGTCTGATCCTGCTTAGCTGCCAAGCCAGGAGCATCTTTATACTGGATTCCTCTTTCATCTATGTCTATACAAGAGACTTGCCGTAGATCAGTAAATTCAATGGTATTGTTTGAAGGATTCTTTCAAAGAGAAAGTGAAGAGAGTACTGAGCTAATGTAAAAATCAAGGCATGTTGACATACAGGGTCATGGAGCATAAAACAACATCCAAAGCTCCATTTCTTCTGCATTTCGCTGATTCTTTCTTTTAGATTAATTCTTTGTCAGTTACAAACAAGGAATCCAGAAATCAATGTTACAGTATCAATCTTGAAAAATATCCCTTATTTATATATATTAATGCTACTCTTACTGATAATTTTTTAAAATGTATGTTACAGCCAGGATTGTTTTTTTGCTTCAAAGGCAGTCCTTCCCTTGGAGGCCTTCTTCAGGATACTTCTGAGGTCAATAAAATGAGAAAATAGAGAAGAAAATTCCTATTGTTTTGGTCTGTTTGTCTTCAAAGACCCAGAAAGCTCAGAGTTCATCAGAGGTCATGCTATTCTTCTACTATGTCTGGCAGGATTGGAAAGCTGGGATAATCCTACGTTCAGGCAAGATAAAGTAATTGTGCTGGTCTTGTCCACTGATGATAGCAGAACAGGTAATCCCACAGGATAACAGAAATAGTTAGTCAAAAATCCTGAGCAATTAGGTTACACCCAAACAATAATCAGAAAATTTTGGCCATGAGTCGTAACTTAGAAAACCTAAATAAAAACTATAGTACCATTTCATGTGAATACTTTGTAAAACAGATGAATGTTATGATTCTCAATGGAGAGAAATTGGAAGTAAGAAACCTGTGTGCTACTGTATCTGCAGACTCTTTCATTTATTAACAGTCTGTGCTAATTAAAATTCAAATATATTAAATGTATCAATATTTAAGTTGATAGATGTTTCCATAGGTTTGGATAAGTACTTTTAAGAAACCTCCTCAAGAAGCCCAGCATTCCCTTTGGATCACCCTTACAGTGAACACCCTTGTATTTGTGGAACTCCAGCAATAGAAGATATCACACATGCATTATTTGATTGTCAACTGTATAAGAAGAGAGTGGTATCTTGGACCAGACATTAAATGAATGCACTATTGAGACCCTTATATTAAAACAACATACCTCATGTGTGGTCAGAATCCAGAAATCACATATAACACAGCCCTTTATGTGAATAAAACAGTTCCATTGAGCTCTATATATGTAGGTGTGATCAGGGTAAATTATAGGGGTGACACAGATATATTGTATTTGTTATTTTATTCTTTCCATGTAACCTGTCTCTTGTATGTCACTTTTATAAATGGTTTTATTATGTCATGTTTCGTAATTTATTCTGTATTTTAATATGTCCTGTGAGCTAATCAAACATAAAGTCATGACTTATTTGGACAAGTAAATCCTATAGATTTTAATGGCCCTTAACGCATAGCATCCTTACCTCCTTTGCTTCATGGTTGCAGGCTTTCTTTTTCCAAGCATTTAAGATGATAGATTTGTCCATAGTTTGTATTGTTCTGCTGGAAGAGAACTGATCTATTTTCCAGAAGTGGGATTACTATATTTGATTGCTGAGTAGAGAAAGGCAGTGCAAGGCTACCCAGTTCTGAGATCATCAAGCCAGATATAGCCAGCCACTATACTAATACATCTCAGACCTCACCAGATTATATAAACAACAGGGCAACAGTGCTTAGTTTTATATTTGCAAGTCATGCAAAATTACTGCTGATAATGCCTGCTGCAAAAAGTCACTCTTGATCTACTCATGGTCATATTTACCATCCCCATAATCTTTTCTTCCACATTTCTTTTGTCTGCTCTACACTTTACTTCCAGTTTATATTATACTTAACATTCAGCATAACTGTAGACACGTCTAGAAATGAAAGCCAGAGTCATATTTCCTGTTGTATTCCCTTTTGTAGGAAGACAGAAAACCCTACTATGGGCTGTGATCAATTAGGTTGGTGCTTGAAGAATGGCCAAGGTGAACTGGGATGCTTGGCATGTTATGATCTCATCACATAAATAATGTCAAGAGGCATACAGTATCATTTGCAATTAATGAGTTAAAGTGGTAGCCCCTGAAAACTCCAGACTGAATATCCATCAGTGGGATTCATCCAAGTTGCTACAGTATGAAATAATAAACTCCTTTATGTTGTTTCAGCTAAATCTCTGCGAACCTGAGAAGGAAATATCCCTCTGAAATATATCCCTAGAAGGTGCAAACAGTGCAGAAGTCCTGGGTGTGCAGAGGTCCTCTGAAGCCAGAACATGTTACCAGAAAGTTCATTGCTTGATAGTTTTCATCAGAGAGTCTTCAGCAAAAACCATCACACTGGAAATGATAATGATACAGAAATTATGCACAAAGAGACTACAAAGGCCATAATATTTGGAGGGAAAAACCTGTGCTGAGAAGGTTATCCCTCTGAATTTCCCCTCTTTAACTCTCGATAGCCGCTTCTAGGACCCCTATAAAACCTGGGCCAGGCAAATTATTTTGAAACAGGTTTACACTGTTAAATTAACTTCATCTTAATTAAGCTTAAAATTGAATGGAAATCACTTCTATTGATTTTCGTGGCCCCCCTGGATTCCCTGCCCACTTGGAGAGAAGCCCCTCCCCCATGTGTTTCTTATGAGCCTAATACAACTTGAACTTAAGAAGAAAGTGCACATAGCAAAATGGTTCGCAAGTCTTGTTTTATGAGTTTTCTATTTTTTTTGAGCTTCACAGAGTTCTTTTCTATTACCTTGTCTTAATTCTTCCCAGATGAAGACCCTTTCACAGCTTTAATATTAATGTGTATGTTTGATCATGTAGACATGATTATTGGCCATGAATATCCCAATCCACGTACAGTTACAGGACAGAAACCATTTTTTAAGAAATGGTGTTAAATAATTTGAGCAAAGAATATGAGTCGGGAGCAGCTTCAAGGAACGGGCATTGTTTTGGCTTGGTTAGTCAAAAGAGAAATATTATTTGGAGGCATTTCATGAGGATGAACCACATGGAGGACTTCTCTGGAATGTCTTTTCTAACGTGGGCTGGGGAGGAACAGCTACGCCTCTGCAAGTAAAAATGCTACATTAGATGGTGTCTAACGTATCTGAATAACTCCAGCTTGGGGAATGATGGTTGAGATGATTTTCTATTCACAAAAGCACTTTAGTTTTGAAATGTCAATGGGCACCAGAGGTGGGGGCAGAGGCTGTTTTCTTTTCCCTGAGGGAGTCTTCACCTGAGGTTTCCTCAAAGCCCAAGCAAGACATGACTTTCATTTATCTTCAGCTTTCATTCATGTTTTCTTAGTGAAGAAACATCTTCAGGGATAGTCTTTTCCCAGAACAATGAATGACATGGAGATGACATCTATGGTTTGTTAGACCAGTTTGCCTTATGCTCTATGACAAAACAGAACCAGAAATTGCATTAAAAAGAACCCCAGAAAGAGGGCAATGGTAAAATGTATTGGTGTGAAGACTGAGTTGGACTTGCCAATAGAAAGGAAGGGAATAGATAATGCATCTGAATGGCAACTATTCTGAAACTTGATGAAAGGCTTGATAAAATAAAGGTGACAACTGTGAAATAAGCAATTATCCAAGAAAACATAAATGCACAGTTCAAAGAAAGGCTCTTCTAAAAAAAATGAATTAATGAATATAATAAGTGTTTAAGGAACAAAAGTATTGCTCTAGGAGAACATCATGGTTTAAAGGCATTTATATTATGCAGTATAGGAAGAACAGGAGGATTATATTTACATTTCGCTAATAAGAAGCATCTTGGTACAAAAGTCGCCTTGCTAAAAATAACTTGATTGAGATGCTGTTGTCAACATACCACAGAGATCTGTTATGACTGGAGTAATATTTGAAAGAGGAATGGATTCTGAGCAATCAAAAAACAAAGATAGTTCCAGCTCTAATAAAGCTGTGCAAATGCCTTTTGTGAGGCGGTGACTGCTCAGCTGTGATATAGGAATTGTCAAGTAAACTTGGTGCACTCTCAATTTGCCTCTAGGGCAGGGATGGAAATAGAAAGGGTTGAAGTGCCAATAATTTTTTGAAGGTTTTCATTACATATGGAGGTACAAGTTTCTGATTTCTTAAAATGGTTTTTATTTATCTTTTCAACATATCACAACAGCTACTAAGAGAAGGAGAAGGAGTCAGTCAGCCTGGAAGAGAATTTCAAGGCTAGCTGAATATGGAAGTGGAGAACTTCAATCAGAAGATCATTAATAGCTATGGCTCCATTTCTGGACAGAAAACAAATTAATCTGAAGAGTAAAAGGGGCTCCTGGATGATGGGTACCAGCTGCTTTTAACTACAGGAAAAAGATTTTCCACTAATAGGGACCCTTCCTTCTTTTGTAGTGGGCACAAAGACCACTGGCACTAAAATTCACAAAATAGCTGGCACAATGGAAAGCAAGGTCAGCTCATTATCAGGAGGCTCAGTTTGCTTCCTGTGTGGTCTGCAGCCATGTCTGATCATGCCCCAAACGGTAAGATAGCTCTGTCCTTCTTCTGAAGGACAAAAAAGATCATCTGGAAAGAAATCCGATTGGATGGAATTATGTTGCAGAGGTTGAAGCAGCCAGGCTCTGTGCTTTTAGCATTCCTCCAAAATGTAAGCTACTCGGTGGGTAAAATGTAGTTCTTTGTAATACCTAACCAAGAAGTAAGAGCAGAACTCAAAGCATTTAAACTTTCTGAGCACTCTTTTCAAATTTCCTTAGCCACCAGGAATCTTTACTTGAGTAGAAAAGAGCCTCTAAATATTCAGAAAAATTAGAACTAACACTAGATAGTCACAGCACTCACAACTTCATACTAATGGGAAACATTTGTACTTGTTTTTTCCCCAGATCAGGTTAGATAAAACATTTGGCAGAATGCTTTGTAATCTAAATTAACAAAGAGTTAATATAGCAGCTCTGATAGTGTTAGTGCTGCTACAGACTGATAAGAATTCTTCCAGAGTCTGCAGGCATCTGGAGCAATGAATGAAAGTGAGGAGAAGTGATATAATTAATGCAGGATTAAGTTTGTTATTGTATAATTTGCATGTTCTAAAACCTTCTTTAGCAAGTCTAAGAAAGGACAGGAAATCCAAAATACTTAAAGACAGGAAATAAACAACCCCTGTTGCCTTGAACTTTGAATCCAGTACACAGAATGAAAGCCAAACCACCAACTCAACCATATTTATTTATTAAATTTATATGCCGCCGAAATCTGGAGACAAAATAATCTGAATATTTGTTTAGATTATTGTTTATCCTACCTTTATTATTTTTATAAATAAGCCAAGGTGGTAAAGATACCTTTCTCCTCCTTTTG
>JANHZU010002179.1:164967-182356 GCA_032468055.1 Acrochordus granulatus | reverse complement strand
AAATCCAATCCAGATGCCTGCTTTTTAAACTTTTGTTGCGATGCAATTACCCTGGATGAGTGAGAGTCTTCACAGACTGGCTATATAGTCTTTGCAGCAGTCCAGCTCAGGCTTGTAGAAGAAGGAAGCAGTACAGTTCCTGCGGAAATATCTTCTTGCAAATACTCTGAAACCTATCATATCAGAAGGCCTTATCTTACTGATCACTGGTGGAAGACAAATAGTAAAAGTTGTAGCCATTTTTCGTTGTTGTTTTCATTCATCTTCCTCCAGAACAGGGAGTGGCATGCCAGGCAGTGAGTTCCATGTGTGTTTTGCCATTCTCATCTACTGAGCATAGAGATGATTTCTTAAACAAGAATCTGCTAGGATTTTGGCTAAAATAACTTACTTTTATTGCAAAAGTAGATGGCCTCCAATAAAGGAGGGGACAGAAGGAGAAAGAGTTCCAAATATAAACATACAAGGTTCCGTTTCTCCTTTGGACATCTGATTTCTTACTCTGCCTATTCTGTAGTGTGGCAATAAATTGAAATAAACTTTAATCAGAATTTTGTTTGTATGCATTGAACAGACATTAGTGATTTGGCAAGAAGCTTTCTGCATTCACCTGAGAATGGCAGTTGTCTTTGCAATAAGCCAGGAATTTCAAGATGTCTTTGTTTTCATACTTCAAAAGGTTTTAACAAACTTGAATTGCCAAATAAGTAGGTGAAGAGTTCAACCAAACACCCAAATTAACTCAAAATTACTTGAGTCTGTACCTCTGAGTAATAACAATAACCCCTTCCTTATTCATAATGACATTTTAGAACAGCCACTTTACAGTTTTCTGAAATTGATGATCTCCCCATTTGATTGGCACTTTGAGCCACTTTTAGAACATATTGTTCTGCTTTCATTAAATTCCTGGGGTTTTTTCAGCATGTGGGTGCCTGTTGACTAATACCATAGTGCAATTTACCCAAATCCTATCAAACTTTTCAGTGGGATAGAATTCTTCCATTAGACTGACATTATACTGGATTCACACCCTGCTTTAGGAACAGAACCCTAATGAAACCATGCCAGTTATACCAAAAATAGAAAACCTAGAGTCACTGCTGCTGCTGCCTTCTCCTCCTCCTTTCCCCCTCCTCCTGTGGTCCCAAAAATGTCCCTCTATCTGTGACAACAAATGTTGTCAGTTGCCCCAATCCTCTATTTTGAAAAAGGAAACATACAAGCATTGTATCATAAACTCTAAAACAGATTAAATTCAGTTTGAAATCAAGGGACAGTATCCAACCCCTCATCTAAAAAAGAAAGGATTGTCTGATATTCTAAATTTAACTTATTGATGTTTATTCAGATGTGCTGCTGAAATTTGTGTGTCTCTGTGCGTCCATGCTTATGTCTGTGTATACTTATTTGCTTTCAGGAATTGCCTGAAGGGAGACATGACTTTTTCTCTGCACTGCTTGCTAAGACTGATAGGGTCTAGGTAGCTGTGAAAAAAGAAATAAACAGCCATTGCCATCGCTTTTGTGAATGAAATTACAAACTAAAGATGACATGGAATCAGCAGCTGAATTTGAAATTTAGAAGTTAACAACATTTTTTAAAATTTGTTTTCATTTTCTGTCTATGGTCTGCTTTTTTGTTCAAATGTAAAGTATTTTAAACACTCAAAGCACTGTAGCCTCCAGCTACCTCTTCCCAAGGAAACTACTTATGGGGAAATGTTATATCCCAGTAACATCTTACTGATCTAAAAAGTATTTCAATATATATTAAATACTGAAAATATTATATGAAAATGTAAACTAAGTTCATGGGAAAATACCAGCTATAAGAGGTCACCAGCAAATAGATGATTAGTCCCCTTCCTTTCTCTGGGTTCCCTATTTGTTTTGTATATATGAAATACTGTTAGCTGAATGAGGGAGTTTTTGCCCAACACAATCAGATAAAATTCTGAGATCTGAGAATCTTAGCACTGATGATGTTACCTAGTTTGGTAATGAAATGTCTGCAGAAAAACAATTAATCTCAGAAAGCACCACAATATTAGCAACAGAACATACAAATATTAAATAACAGAAGCAAAAACAAAAAGAAAGCAATGCAGTTTTATGCATTCACAGTGTTCACCAAACTACAATAGATTAGTAAAACCAAAAAAACTAAATATAATTTACAAACCGACATAAAGTGTTTAAAAACTTGGTGCAAATATATTTCTATATTTTAGAATGCGGTAGATTCATATATCATTATGATTTCATATAACCTTTAAACAGTGTTATAAATCTTTTTTTAATTGTGTTGGAATTTAAAAAAAAATAATTATGCTCATAAGGCAATACCAGATTTTCAGTGCTATTTATGGCTTCAGGGACCATTAATTGCTCATAGAATATATAGCATAAAAAATTTTCATCATCTGAGATGTAAATCATCCCCAAAAGTATCCTAAAAGTTAACAACATATTTAGTAAACTGAATACTGTTGGTACTCATTGTTTAGAGATTTCTCTCTCTCTCCCTTTTTCACACACACACACACACACACACAAAGACAAAAACATAGACCCATCTACCTCTGTGGTTGTAATGCTGGAAAAGGTGAAAGGTAAAAGAAGAGGAGAATAACCAATAGAAGATAGATGGACTCAGTTACAGTGATGGTGGGTACACCATTGGAAGACCTAAACACCAGGTTAGGGACAGATTGTCATGAAGAAAGTCTATCTAGAATCAGCACCAACTTGATGACATGTAATCTATCAATTACACACACAATGAGTATAAATTCAAAAGTGTCCAAAATAAATCCACAGCATGCTTAGCAGTTATGATCCAGAAGGATATATGGACCCTTTCTTCTATAATTAACTTCCACAGAGAGGTGAAAACCTGAGTCTGGGGGGAGAAGTGAGATGTGTCCTTGGAGGATTGTGCCACTGTGGTTCACATTGTTTTCTGATTATTCTGTTTCTAATTTTATTTCTAGTGTAGAAATAAATAATCTGTTTTCCAGGGGCTCCACTGAATTGTCATAATGTTATTAATTTTAATATAACTTTTGTTGAATCCACAATATCAATTATTAGTTTGTATTATATATAATCTTGATTTTGATAAACATAGGTATATATTATAGAGGACTCTCTGCTGGCCACTATAGAATTCCTGGGACTCAGTTCATACATTTCAACATTTCAAACCAAGTAATTCATTTCTCCTGTAGCTGGTTCTTCTCTTTTACTCATTACAACTTAGGATACATAAAAAGTCATCATCTATCTTGATAACTGCTTCCATTATTCTCACTGTTAGTTTTTCCTAATATTATGTCAGCCTGAAAGTAGGCCACATCAGGAAATAGACACCACAAGGACTACTGGAACTCTATTATTGGAGGGTATAATATCAGCTCTCCAGATTTTCTCTCTGCCCCCTCATACCATGCAGAATCAAGGCAAGGTTAGTTTGAGTATCTTTCTCAGGATGAAGCCTTTGTTTGCTTTCTATTTTACTCTCAGTTCTGCTCATGCATCTTTATTCCTTCATCAGTATTATCTCTGCATTCCTCTATGAATTCAATTGGAATTTGTCTTCATGTAATTGCTTATAGTCTAAAAATGTCAGTAAAATTCCTAGAAGAAAAATAATTCCATTGCTATAAAGCAATTCGGAGCACTTGGGAAATGAGAAACAAAATTCAAAACCTAGAATCAAAAAATGAGACCATGTTTAGGTCCGCACTTCATCCAAACAATTGCACAAACAATATTCATGGGCAACCCAGGAAATTCCAAAGGGTTGAGGTGAAAACATTCACAAACCAAAGGCTGTGCAGCAAAACAGTGTTGGTCCTTCTAGGTTTTGAGAATTATAGAGTATATTGTTAAATGCTAACCACAGATTTTAATAAATTAATACTTTATTATTCTGCAAGCCTGTCTTAGATCTACAAAGTTCTTTCTTAAATGGATACTACATCTTACATAGTTGTCTAAACTTTATTAAACACAGACAAAGGGTTTTAATCAGTCTCAATCAACTCACTGCTTGGCCATCATCCATCTCTTCCTCTTCAGACAATAAATCTTTCATAGGCTGTAGTAACCTTCAAGCATCTGAACAACTGTCTTCATGTATCTAATGATCTGCCATGTAGAAGATAAGGGTAGAATTGTTCTGATAGAAGATAGGACAAGAAGCAACAGGCTTAAATTACAAGGAGACAGATTTCAGTTGGATAGCATGAAAAAATTCTTAATAGGAAGAGCTGTTCAACAAAGAAACAGATTGCCATGTGAGGTGGCAGAATTTTCTTCACTGGAGTTGTTTAAGCAGAACAGTTATGTGTCAGGGTTCTTGTGGTGGTTGTCTCCTGAACTGGAAATTGGGTGAGACATTCATTCTCCAAATTCCTTTTCAATCCTTATTCCTTATTCCATTATTCTATCTCTTGTACTCAAAGACAGTAGAGAAAAAGTCACAGCCTTCTGTATGGAATTTCTTTAATTGCCAAAAGAGTGCCAACCCTTTTTCCAAGACTGAACATCCCAGTTTCTTCAATGTCTTCTCATAGAACTTAACTTCCAGATTTCTAGTCATCTTTGTTTCCTTCCTTGACCTATTCCAACTTTAATTAATGTCCAACTGGATCTATACAGGACAGAACAGAATAAATCTACAGTTTATTTCAGGCACTATGTTCCATGAAACACTCACTCTGTTGGTACTTTGGATAATCCACCTTCCCAGACCCACTAAAAATGTTTCTATAATTCCTTCAGAAGAAAAGTCTTGTAATAATGTATTAATGTGATTTATATGTTATTGAATTCCAAAAAGGCTTTAAGCATCCTGTACATGTACAATTTGAAATCATACTTCACATTAATGAGTACCTGATTTAAATGGATATTAACATATGCACTGGATGTACATGGAAAGTCTTTCCTCTCTGCAGACTTAATAATGAACTCACATTCATCATGACAGGACATATTTTGAGCACTATTTGGGGGCAGGGGAACTTATCCAGAGGACTCAGTGGTGTATGCTTGTGCAAGGGAAATAAATTGAACATTTTAAATCTTGTTCCCCTTTTCTGTAGAGAGTAGGGAAAATGATCTGATGGAAATACATATGTCCTTTACCAAGGCAAAAGAATCTGAAACATTTTTTAAGTTCTGAGAATTGTGATAACATTCAGAAGTGGCATAGGTAGACACTTCCCTGATTCACTGGAGTATAATAAGTTGTGGAGAAGTACAGCATAATCAGACTTACAAGGTTTTTTTTATTAGAAACACTCTCAGTAAAGATAGTTTAACCTTCCTGTGGAGTTGGTTTCCTAATGTGGTCTACCTAATAGGGATTGACATATTCTATGTTCTTAGTTATGTTGTTCACTTTAATGTCATCTGCAAGTCTAAGCATTATTCTCTTCACTTTGTCACTTATATTATTAATAAAAATAATGAAGAGAACTGGGCCCAGAGCCAAATTCAGACACCCCAGTTAAAAATTTTTGATAACTAACACCATTTGATGAAGAACCAGATCAAATAATAGCAGCTCTTCAGATTTTCTCTCTGCTCCCTCATACCATGCAGAATCAAAGCAAGGTTATTTTAGGTATCTTTCTCAGGACTAAGAGATAAATTTTGATTACAGTGTGGAAGCTAATTGTGGATCTAATATAGTTTTCTATGAAACCCACCCTTAACTAGCTCAGGGAGCACAATGGCTGAGTGGTTAAGATGCTGGACTTATCAGGTGGAAGGTTGGCAGCTTGGCAGTTCGAGACCCAAATAGAGAGAGTCCTGTTACTTGCTCCAGCTTCTGCTAACCTAGCAGTTTGAAAGCATGTAAAAATGCAAGTAGATAAATAGATACCATGTTCAATGAGAAGGTAACAGCATTCCATGTGCCTTGGCATATAGTCATGCCAGCCACATGACCACAGAAGTGTCTTCAGACAATGCTGGCTCTTCAGCTATGAATTGGAGATGACCACTGCCCCCTAGAGTCAGACACGACTGAGAGTTTTAATTTAATTTAATTCTTATTAAGAATGCCATGGGTTACTTCTTTGCTACAGTCAAGATCTAATGTCCATAGCATTCCCGTAATTGATTTTAAAAAGTTATCTAATAAAAAATTGTGATAAGATTATTGTAGCAGGAATTAATCTTGATAAATCTATGCCATACTTGGTAAAAATTGCATTGTTTTCAAAGTACTTAGTTCTTGATCTTCCCAGTTATATTGTTTCATCTCCAGCCCAGCATAGCAATACAACTGGTTTGCTGTAGATTTTAGTAAATATAAGTGTTGATTCATTAAACATGTCTCTATTTATTTGTCCAGTTGGACGTTCTACGTGGAATTAACTCACAATGAATTGGCAATATGGATTATCAAAATGCAAATTTTAAATACTAAGTATGGGTGAATTTTCAGCCATACTTAGGTTCTTATTGTTTTAATTCATTTTGCTCCATCACTGACATGTTGTGATTTAAAATAATACACAGAAAATCATTAAAACTGAATACATTTTCATATGCATTTTCCATATGTTGTCATAATTATAATAGAGCACATTTCTTATAGCATAAGCATTTCTTAAGTGTGAACTGCATCATACCATTTACAAAAAATGTGAGAATTACATTTATTTGAATTATCTAGAAATTCAGTAAGAATATAAAGATATTCTCATTATCTAGAAATCAGTAAGTTTGAATATAACATATTCAATTTAATATAATCTAATTATCTAGAAATTCAGTAAGTTTGAATTTAGTCAATTCACATCAAAATGTGAATGCATTTTTCCTCTTTCCTAGTTACTCAACACATATGAACTATATCACAATGGCAAGCTAATTAGTAGTTATGCTTGGGAAGTACTTATCTGCTGACATATTTATCAAATGCAAAGTACAAAGTTGAGGGGATGATTGTAAATCTGCCATTAAAAATATCCTACCCAAAGCAGTTAACAAACAATCAAATCTCTTATGTCTTAATCAGTCTTGCCCTTTCTCTTTATGAGCTTACATGTGCCCTTGTAGCATGCTGTAATATTTTTAAATACTTCTGTAAATAATTTTCAGATCTAAGATGGAAAACCAAGACAGATCCATCCAGCTACCTGCTACTTCTGATGACAGTTCTATCTTTACTTTGCACACAATTAGACAATTCTAATATAAGCGAAGCTGAGCTCTCTTGTATATGTCAGGTCATCACTACTTATACTCCAGACTTCCAGATAAGTTTGTTTATTCCCATTATGGGCTATTCTTTTCATTATTCCTAGTGCACAGAGGGCATTCAGTAAAAGGAAGAAATGGCTTAAACAATTTTAATGAGCTGGCAAGATAGGTTTGCTCATCGGCAAAAATGTGAGAAGAAATATGCACATTCTTTCCAGAAGCAATAATGCTGGGAAGCTTGCTCACACAGAGAGAAAAAGGAAAAGCAAGAAAGAGAGGGTCAATGCACCACTTAATTGAGATGGTATAATCATAGGTGGTGCTATATGAGTATATATTTTTCAGGAAACCAACTACTCTTGAAAAGGCCACTCTTAGCATGAGAGAAAGTGCAGTACAGCAGCTGCCTCAGGCAGTGGAATTAATAAAACTGCACGTGTCTGACCTTTTATGACCTGCCATGGCATCTTGCTGTATTCAAGTGCAGTGAACTTGTAAGTGCAGTGGCAATGCTAAAATGAGATTCTATTACCATTTGGTTAAGTTTTGCGCATGGATGTAAACAAAAGACAAAGTTTTCTCCAGCAGTAAAATCTACTTTGTCTTGTACATTTCTACCTATATCTAAGGTCATCTTCAGAGAACCTGCTCCAGGTTTCCTCCCAGACTGAGATGCAGTGATATCTTCAACAGTAAGTCTTTTTAAGAGTCCCCCTGGTCTCAGGAATGGCCTAAATATATTGATAAAGTAATAGTTTAAATTTACATAATAAGTTAATAATATGATTTTAAAGGACTGACAGTTGGTCAGTCAATCAGTTTCTAGTAAGAAGACAATCAGTTTCTAGTAAGACAGGATAAAAGTTCAATCAATCAGTCAGTCAAAACAGTTTTAAAAGGCAGGAGATACACACTTTAAAAAATAGAAAAAATAATTAACTCACTCCAAAAATCTATTTGCTTTCCCAATTCCTTCTCTGTCTCCAGCAAAACTGAATAGAATAATAGAACTGAACTACTTACATGATTTATAAGCCAGTCCTCTGCATCTGAAAGTACAGGTTTCCAGCAGAATATGAATTGGATTTGCAGCTTGGTTCAACATCTTTTTTCATACATATTCTATGTTGCCTTATCTATTTTCTAATTTGCAAAGATTCCAAACTTGTTAGGTTTTTCACTTTGTAAATGAACTAACAGCCATGAACTGCAAGACCACATATAATCTATCATCTATTCTGACTTGTTTAGTCCAAAGCAGCTTTCTCCAGCCAAACTTTCTTTCATAATTCCTAGTCCAATACATCTGGGGTACTATTTTGGGGAAGAATAGTCCAAAGAATGCAAATAATAACCTTAATATTTAAAACAACATGTAAATTCACATATCTGTTTTTCACATGTATGATTTTTAGACTGACATCAATGCCCAAATAAATATGAGTTTGAACGAGCATTCAACAGATCTATCATTTTATTATTCAGTATGTCATTTTGTTTTATATTTGGAAAACATATTTGCCTTAGATTTGACATAAATGATGTATAAATCTTAGAAATGTCACATATGAAAGTCATACCAAAAAATGGCAGTTCCAGGAGATGGGAAGGTGGTGCTGTTGACGTGGATTTATTGAATCCTGCTGCATGTACCTTCACTTGCACATAATATAGTCAACTTTTTTATATAATGGAAAGTTGTATTGATTGAGGAGTTGTTTATTTATACAATTCATAAGCCATCTGCCTCTTACCCTTAAATAAATCATCCCAAGCCCATTCACTAATTTTATGTAGTAATTTAGCAAATGCAATTCAGCTTCCTAAGTTGTTGAATAGCTACAGGGGGATTTAAGTTCCTGTTTTCACCTCAAGGGAGGAACTCATTCAGTACTGATACTTTGTAATGGTGGCATTCATTTTGGAGGGAGGTCTTTTTTATTTTCTGACAGAGAGCTGTAGCAATTGTTCTATCAGAGTACCATGGGGTTTATTTTATTTTTATTTTAAGTGTTTTTAATATATTGTTTTTATTGTTGTTAGCTGCCGAGAGTCTTTGGATTTCGGCGGCATATAAATTTAATAAATAAATATTCTCTATTAATGTAGGTCATGATCAGTAGTAAAAATTGCAAAATATTTTGCAAAGTTTCTTTAAAAAGGCAACTGGACTTTTTAAACAACATCTTATAAATAGGTACCACCTTCAGTGGGAAAAGATAACAGCATCTGTGTGCCTCGGTGTGTAGTTATGCCAGCCACATGATCATGGAAGTGTCTCAGACACATTGGCTGTTTGGCTATGAAACAGAGATGAGCATCACCCCCTAGAATTGGCCATAACTGGCAGGGGAAACCTTTACCTTTTGCCTTTATACAGAAGTCTTTCTATTGTTCATAGAAAGTACACAAATTCAGCCTGCCTTCTAGGGATTACTGGATTCCAGTAAGGATGAAATTGAGGTTTGGCAAGGTTTTGTAATCTTTACTTTTTGTGAATAAATATGGTGACCTCAGGGTGCAAGGTAAATCTATTATTGAAATAAATATTTTTTTATATCTAGAGAGGAATTTCCTAGATTTTAATTAAGTTGCCAATATTTGCCAATTTCCCATCTAAAGACACATTTAGTCAATTTCAGCCTATGTGTCAAAAACACAAGAGAGGCTTAATCAGACTTTTTTTTTATTGTCTGGGGTTTATTGGGAGGTTAGGGAAGGATGGGAGCAAAGGGTAGAATGGAGGGCAAAAAGATGGTATACGGCTTTGGTCTCCCATTGGGTATGGATTAATTTTTGAAAACTGACCAGTTCTGAACAGTTCAATAATATTTCTGACCACTAACAAAGGCAGATAACTATTTTCATCAACCTCCTATTTCTCAAGTAATGACTGCCTCATGTAGTCATCTGCCCATTAAATGTGTATATGTGCAGCATAGAAGCAGTTGTATGCATTCATGTTGACTTCTCTGCAAGCCATGGTCTTGAAAGAGTAGCATAGACTCAGAATTCTAGATGTCATAAAACTGACTTATTTGGAGGCCACCAGGGGCTGCTCTAAATCTTCTGAGTGGTTGTGGAACAGTCTGGTCCTGCTGTGGTTACAGAAGTTTTATACCTATGGAGAATTCCCATAATATTCAAAATAGAACACAAGTTCCTTACTTCCAACTTACTTCTCTCCATTACATATAGAGAATAGTTTTATGTACTCTTTTCACTTAGCCTTTATTTTATTTGCAATATGGTATCACAGGAGAAATGTTCTGGGTGGGGTATGAAGCCATAACATAGACTTCCTGTTTTTCATTACGATCTTCTGCAAATTCAAAGGATATAATAAAAAATGAGCTTTACTTTTTTGAGCTTTACAGAACTATTTTTTATGTTCACTCCATGATGTGAGTGGATCATCCTCTGTTTTTGCACTTAGGTAATATCTTTTTAAATTTATTTAAGGCAAAGAGGCTTACTGTTTTCCACAAGGAATTCTATATTTTTCCGACAGTACAACTGCATCTCATACTTACAATGTATTGTTCTTTTTAAATATATAGCCTTCTCTTTTTTGCTTAGTTGTCAGCCTAACAAAAATATAAAATAACTGGCAGGTTTATGACTATCTATTTTCAAATCCTGCAGCAATATAAAAATGGTTTCATACTTCATCCCTACTTGGAAATGAAAATCTACAAATTTAATTAATCCAAATGGTGCCATGTTTATAATGCAACATTTCTCTGTGAAGCATTTCTGTGGAATCAGCTGGCAAATTAGAAGACTGTTACTCAGTGATGCTGTGTTCCTTCATTTATGAAAACAGATTTGTAAAATGCATGATAAATAACTTTGTCTGCCAGAAATACCCTATGACAAAGATAATCATTTCCACTTTATACTGCATATAATCCATTTAGATTACTGCAATGCGCTCTACATGGGCTACCCAAGAAGACCACCCAGAAACTTCACTGGACCAGAATGCAGCAGTACATATGGTAATGGGGCCCCTAAGTTTGCCCATGTAACACCTCTGTTGTGAAGAGCTGCACATGTTTCCAGTTTCTTTCCAGATACAATTCAAGATGCTGGTCATCATCTTTCAAGCCCAAAATAGCACAGGGCCAGGTTTTTTGTGGGATCACCTTTTCCTAAGGACATCTACCTGTCTTATTAGGTCAGATAGGGTGGGTCTATCTGTCTGTCTGTCTATCTATCTATCTTAATCCCTTCCCCAAAATATTGTCATCTTATGGGAGCTATGAAACTGGCCTTTTCTGTGGCAGCCCCTATCCTATGGAACACTCTGCCCACTGAAGTTTGGTAGGCCTCTACCATCCTAGCCTTCTATAAAGTTTTGAAGACTTGGTTCCCCCCCAAGTGCTGAGATAAGAGATTAAGTTTTGCTTAACTAGTATTGTTGGTGTTCATTTGCTCAGCCATTTTCCAACTCTTCACTACCTCATGGACTGTAGCATACAGGCCTCCCTCTCCTGTGCTGTCTACTGTCCAAATCCACACCCACTGTGTCTACTATGTTAACTACATCTCATCCTCAGCCATTCCCTTCTCCTTTTGCCTTCAATCCTTCCCAGCATCACAGTCTTTTCCTCTCTTTGCATTAGCTGGCTAAAATATTTGATTTTCAGCTTCAGTATCTGTACTTCAAATGAAAGTACATTTGAAGGGTTGATTTCCTTTACAATTGACTGGTTTGATCTCTTTGCAGTCCCAGGACTCTCAATAGTCTTCTTCAGCACTGCAATTCGAAGGCATCAATCCTTCAGCACTCAGCCTTCCTTACAGTCCAACTCTCACAGCCATACATTACTACTGGAAAAACCATAGCTTTGACTATATGGACCTTTGGTGGCAAGATGTCTCTGCTTTTTACTATGCTGTCTAGATTTTCCATAGCTTTTCTCCCAAGGAGCAAGTGTTTTTTAACTTCATGGCTGCAGTCACCATCTGCAGTGATCTTGGAGCCCAAGAATGTAAAATCTATCACTGCTTTCATTTCTTCCCCTTCTATTTGCCAGAAAGTGTTGGGACCAGATGCCATGATCCAAGTTTTTTTTAATGTTGAGTTTCAAGCCAGCTTTTCTGCTCTCTTCTGTCACCAAAAGGGTCTTTAGTTCCTCTTTGCTTTCTGCCATTAAAGTTGTATCGTCTGCACATCTCAGGTTGTTGATATTTCCCCTGACAATCTTAATTCCACCCTGTGATTCTTCCAGTCCAGAATTTTGCATGATGTACTCTGCCAATAACTTAAATAAGCAGGGTGATAATATACAGCTTGTTGTAATCCTTTCCCAATTTTGAACCAATCCATTGTTCCATGTCCAGTTGTAACTGTTGCTTCTTGACTATCATACAGATTTCTCAGGAGAGAGATAAGGTAGTCTGTTATACCCAACTCTTTTAAGAATTTGCCACAGTTTGTTGTGATCCAAACAACCAAAAGCTTTAGAGTAATCAATGAAGCAGAAGTAGATATTTTTCTAGAACTCCATTGCTTTCTCCATGATTCAACAAATGTTGGCAACATAATCTCTACTTCCTCTGCCTCTTCAAAAGCCAGCTTGTACTTCTGGAATTTCTCGGTTCACACACTGCTAAAGTCTAGCTTGTAGTACTTTGAGCATAAACTTGCTAGCATGTGAAATGAGCATAATTATATGGTAGTTTGAACATTATTTAGCAATGCCCTTCTTTGGAATTGGAACATAAACTGACCTTCTCTAATTCTGTGGCCATTTTTTACATTTCCAAATTTGCTGGCATATTGAGTGCAGCACTTTAACAGCATCATCTTTTAGTATTTTAAATATCTCAGCTAGAATGCCATTACCTCCACTAACTTTGTTGTTAGTAATGTCTCCTAAGGCCCACTTGACTTCACACTCCAAAATGTTTGGCTCTAGGTCAGTGACCAAGTTATCAAGGACATTTAGATCTTTCTTGTAAAGGTCTTCTGTGTATTCTCGCCACTTCTTCTTAATCTCTTCTGCTTCGGTTAGATCTCAACTATTTTTGTGCTTTAACATGCCCATTTTTGCCCCAAAATTTCCCTTGATATCTCCTATTTTGTTGAAGAGATCCCTAGTCTTTCTCTGTCTATTGTTTTCCTCCATTTCTTTGTATTGTTCATTTAAGAAGGCCTTCTTATCTCTCCTTGCTCTTCTCTGGAAATCTGCATTCAGTTGGGCATATCTTTCATTTTCTCTCTTGCCTTTTGCTTTCCTTCTTTCCTCAGCTATTTGTAAAGCTTCATCAGACAGCCACTTTGCTTACTTGCATATATTTTTCTTTGGGATGTTTTTAGTAACTACCTCTTGTGCACTCACATCATTCATAGTTCTTCAGGCACTCTTTCTACCAGTTCTCATCCCTTAAATCTATTCCTCACCTCCACTGTACATTCATTTGGGATACCATTGAGTTCTTACCTGAATGGTCTAATGGTTTTTCCTACTTTCTTCAATTTAACCCAAAATTTTGCAACAAGAAGCTCATGATCTGAGCCACAGCCATCTGACTTAACAGAGCTTCTCCATCTTTGGCTGCAAAGAATATAATCAATATGATTTTGGTGTTGACCATCTGGGGATGTCATGTGTAGAGTTCTCTCTTGGGTTGTTGGAAAAGAGTGTGATCAGTGTGTTAACTCTGTTAGCCTTTGTCCTGCTTCATTTTGTACTCTAAAGCCAAACCTGCCTGTTATTCTGGTAACTTTTGTCTTCCAGTTTAGCATTCTAATCCTCTATGATGAAAAGGACATCTCTTTTTGGTGTGAGTTCCAGAAGGTGCCATAGTCCTTCATAGAACCGGTCAACCTTAGCCTCTTCAGCATCAGTGGTTGGGGCATAGACTTGGATTACTGTGATGTTGAATGGTTTGCCTTGGATTCAAACACACCATTCTATCATTTTTGAGGGTGTAACCAGAATTGCTTTTCTCACTCTTTTATTGACTATAATGAGTAGTGTATACAGAGGTCACTTGAATTAAATTTGCCCATTCCCATCCATTTTAGTTTAGATTCTCAAGATGTTGATGTTTAATCTTGCTATCTCATGTTTAACCACATCCAGTTTACCTTGATTCATAAGTCCTTCTAGGTTCTTTTGCAATATTGTTCTTTATAGCACTGGACTTTCCTTTCACCTCCAGACACATCCACAGCTAAGCATCTTTTTGGCTTTGACCCAACCACTTCACTCTTTCTGGAACTACTTGAAATTGCCCTCTGCTTCCCTCCAGTAGCATGTTGTATACTTTCTGACCTAAAGGGCTCATCTTCCAGCATTATATCTTTTAGCCTTTTGTAACTGTCCATGGGGTTTTCTTGGCATGCTAACTCCATAATTTGATATATTCTGTCAAATGCTTTGCTAAATCTAGATATATTAAGTGTATAGCTTTTCCACAGTCTAATACATAATTAAATTTATTGTCCTACTGGATTTACAATACAAAGTCAGTTTCCATGGAAGCAAAACTTTGGCAGTAATTTGGATGTTGTAAGCTGGAGTGTATTTTTGCAGTGACTGAAGTCTGAAGCAAAGTACATTTCAGATTTCTTCATTCTAACCTCCTACTAGCAAAGTCTTCAGCAATTTTTTATTCCCTCAAAAGTCCAAGATGCTTTTTAAAATCTTTCCTTCCTAGGTTTTACTGGTATTTCTGTTCTGACATCTGTTTCAGAATAAGACATTTAAACAGTTATTTTAGAGTTTTTGAGCTCCAGTGATGAACACTTTTTTTCTTTAAGAGCCAACATGTTGTTCACATGGTGAGACCTGCTTATCTTACACTGATATTTCATCAGAGCAGGGACAATGTGTTATTTTTTCTTATAATGATTTGTTGATATTCTCTATTTTCATGGTTTTATTACTTTTCCTCCTCCCATAGCATCAAGGTTTCTGGTACAGGACAGAAAATATAATATCTCTGGACATTCAAGAAAACATAAGGTTGTTATAAATACTCCACATAATATCAGGAGCAAATAATGATTCTTTAGGAGAGGATGTTGGTTGTTTCCTTGTTGGTGTGTGTGTGGTGTGTGCACGTGCATGCATGTGTTATGGAGTCAAACTTCCAGCTGTTGTTGTTTTCATATATAGTTGACCAATATGTTCTGCACAAGCTAAACTTTTATGCAGGTGAATCACTAAAATGGATATAGTAGACAGTGCTCAGCAAGAAAACAAGAAGTTGATTTTTCTATGTAAAAACAGTATTTTAAAACTTATTGATCCATAATATTGATATTCTCACATCAAACAAAAATGTTTTTCCAGCCATTTATCAATTTTTTTTCATGCACCCAAAGCCAAAATAGATGTAGAAAGCAGTGCCTTGAGATTAGACATAAAGGTCAAGTCTGCATCAGACTTAAGAGGCAATAGGATCTGACTGACCTTATCAATGCCAGCTTTGTTACTGAAACATTTTGGAAGATTTATATAGCAAGATTTGTGTCAAGAGAAGAAAAAAAAATAATGTTAACAGCAGAACACTTCAAGTTAATTCCAGGCTACTTCCACAGTATGCTGAACATGAGACAAAAGTCACATCATCAGAACATGTTCCTTAAAAATGGTTAGCAGAGCATCTTCATACTTGAATTACAGGTTCACCAGGATGACCTGTTTTCTTAGTCCAAGAAAAGAAAAGAAAAGCTGAGCCAAGCTAAGCCAAGTCCTTGGACACCAAATATTGCCCAGTTTTGATTCACAGCAAAGCTAGCTGAAAATATTTTTTCAAAAAGTGACTTGAGTTTAGAGAATATATAGTGGGAAACCAGATAATTTAGTCTGGGATAAATATGGAGTTGAATGAAATATCTGGCTTGGAATAAATTTTTTTTATAACAAATACATTGAACCAATTTTGAGAATTTGGATTTTGGATTGTTACTTATTTTTTTAATGTGTGTCTCACGGAAAAAAATGGTTTGACAGGGATCTGTAAAAGTTTATAATCCTATAATTTTGAAGAATTTGATTGTTTTATCAACAAATATTTGTGTTTTATGTTGCTATTTAAAGTTATATTATCCAGATTGCTAATTTTAATATATTTTCTCTTTTGTCATAGACTGTTTGTGTAGACTGAGCAAACATCTTAGCATTCTTTGATTTAATATTAACTTTTAGCCAGAATTCTTTGTTATATGTACCCTGATATTGTCACTTTAGTTTTGGATATTTGAATACCAATTCCCTGTACTGGTTCAAGACTGCAATAAATTTATTTCAATTTTGATCTTTTTTAAAAAAATCATTGCCAGATCTGACTTTGTGTTGAATACTATTTTGTTGCTTTTATTATCTAGTCATAAGAAAAACATCATTTTTTTCAACCTGAACACTTACGGACGTTTCACTGAGAAAAGAAAAATGATGATTTATGGGTTTGATGATTACAAAGGGAAGATTAAGGAAACAAAGAAATTGTAATGTAACAGAGAGAGAGGATAAATTAAAAATGCACTTATAGCTGCTGTCAAGAAGATCAGAAGCCATTTCTTTATTATTCTTTTTCCTCCTTTTCTAATACTTTATCTTCATTTCTTTTTCACTTTTCTATTACTTTTTTCTATTTCTCTTACCTTTAACTAAAATTTGTATTGTTTTTACTCACATGTTTATTTATTTATTCATTAAATTTATATGCCGCAGAAATTCGAAGACTCTTGGCGGCTAACAACAGTAAATATATATATATATATAGTAAATTTATATATATATATAGTAATTTTTATATATATATATATTAAAAACAATTAAAATAGAAAATATAAACAAAATTAAAACAAAATAAAAACCCGGTAAACTAGTGAGGTAGGCAAAAGATTTAGAAGATAAAAAGGGGGGTGAGGATGGCTAGGGATCCATTAGCCACCTCCATGCTGATAATGAGCCCCTCCTGGAGCCCCATGACATCTCACAGAGCCAGGTCTTAAGGCCCTTTGGGAAGGCCATCAGGGAGGGAGCATCCCTCAGCTAAAGGGACAATATGTTCCATAGGGCAGGAACCACAACAGAGAAGGCTCTTCTCCTAGACTCTGCTAGCCGAAATTCCTTGACCGACAGGAACCGGAGAAGGACTCCTCTGCTGCTTCTGGTGGGTCGGGAACTCCCCATCGG
>JANHZU010002179.1:79685-90930 GCA_032468055.1 Acrochordus granulatus | reverse complement strand
CAAGGCATGGCTGGTGACAACGCACAATGGAGGTTTCTTAGTAGCAACACCTTATATGTTTTAACCGCCTCCCCAAAATATAGGTTTTTCTCTCTTATTGCCAAAACAATTGTTGGTTGTTCCACCTGTTTGTTTGGTCTTCTTTATATTTAATTTTAGTCCCATTTTTTTTACAATGCTTTTAGTGAAAAAACTATTAATAGTAGTACTAAAAGCATTAGGACTTGGAGATCCTTTGCATTTTTGGTTATCAGAGTAATATCAGCATAGAAAAGGAGTCCCTGAAGATTTTATCCCACTAGCCTGGTGGCTGTAGGGGGTAGTGTTCATCTCCATTTCAAGGACTGTTGAGCCAGCACTTGTCCAAAGAAGTTTCTGCAGTCATGTAGCCAACATGATATCATAGAGTGCTGTTTCTTTCCCAACAAAGTGGTACCTATTTATCTACTCACATTTGCATGCTTTTGAACTGCTAGGCTTGCAGGAGCTAGGGTGTGAGCTCACCTCATCTTGAACCTGAGCCATCGGCTTTCCATCCGGCAAGCCCAGCATCTTAACCACTGAGCTATCATGACCCCTGTTTATGTTTTATTTATGTTTCTTCCTTCAGTTTTAAAACCACACTCATCTCCTTCCAATCAATGCTGTAATTATAACTCTAAGAAGTTAATATGCAAGGCAGGGAGTAAATGAAAGACAGAGGCTTGTCAGATTCCATTCTGTGACTTTATACCTTTTGACAAAGATGTCAACTGAATCCAGAGATTTATCAAAACAATGAAACATGAGACGATTTCCACCCCTTATTATCCCATTTCAATACAAAACAGCAGAGTTTGTATCACATAGACACTTCCCTGTCCCCCCCCTTCCAGATTCCTATGGCCTTTGATGACCCTATAAAGCCTGGCAGGAAAATATTGAAGTACCGTTAAAATTAAAGGTTAGCGCAGTACAAAGACCCACACTCCAAGTTACCACACAGAGAAAAGCATATTGCAAAATCTGTATTTACTATCTCACCAGTATGAAAGAAGGAAATACTGCAGATAACTTTATCCCTGTTCTCCCACAGAGAAGCATCTACAGTATCTTTTCCTCAAATATCTGCCATGATGGCAGAAAATATCCTTTTGCTCATAGCTGCAACCAGAGCTGTGACTCAGAAGGTTTATAAAGCTATTTTTCAAATACTCCCTAAGGTAGAGAAATTAGTGAGCACTGTTGGATTTATATATTCTTAAACCGGTCACTTTCTGCATTCCATTCCCATTATTAAGTTCCTAAAATAAAATTTGTAACACTGCCATTTTTCTACATACATTAACCCTTGTTCAAATGGCTGTTGCTATCATTTGCGCCTGGTGGGGCTGTCTTGCCTAGCTAGTATTATTAATAAGAATATAAAGCACGCTTTCACCAAAGGTTTCCAAATTATCTCAGTTCCTCCATATTGCATAGTTTTTTTAAGAAAGGGACTAGGAACCAATTTCTAAGGGGGAAAAAACAGGCAGTACAAATTATTCCACTGCCCAGAGATTAAAGCAAAGCTCTAATAAGCAGATGGTGACCTCTGTGAATCAGCCTGCCTATAGTGATTTATTAAAGTGGTTCTTACTCTAAGTTAATACTTGATAAGCTTTGAGGTTTTGGGTCTGTGAGCATTCTTTTATCAATTATTTGCAGCAAAGGCCCATGCAGCAGGTGTAGAAAATAGACTATGTGTGGAAGTTCAGGGTGGGTACAGTCTTTATAATATTAAAGTTGTATGATATGAAAAAGACTGTATAGACCAAGCTCTGCTCAAGCATTTTAACTCTACTTAAACAGTCATTTTATCAGATAGCCTAGATTTTTCAAAATTTGCCCTCCTTTCATTTTCAACCTCTGGTGGATTCATCTTTTACCCACCTTTTCCTTTGGCTCTGTCACTTTTCTCTTAGTGCTATCAGCTATCATTTCGCTAGGTTGCAAAATCTGGACCACTACTAGGTGGCAGCAGGAGTGCAAAAGTTTTATCTTTTGAGTGCCGTCTAGCGGTCATCCACATTTTTGCAACCCAAGTATGATAGCCTTATACTAAAAGAAAAAAAAAGTCATTTTTAAATCCAAGCCAAACAGAGGAAGATAGAGATCTCTGGGGAAGGAAACCACAAGACAGAGCTGGAGATAAAGCTGAAAGCAAATTGGGTTTTATCATCTCCCCCAACTCTTAAAATAAGCTTGGATACAGCTGAAAAGCTAAAAGCAAGCCAAAATAACATTGAATGAAGAAGGAACTTGATCCAAGGAACTGTTGTTTATGTAGATAAAGGTAAACAAGTTCAGCTGCAATTCTCTGCCAGGATTTATGCTTTACTTTCATAGGTATCCAATAGTTAAATGCTTTGACATCCTTGAAGTTTTTGGAGCTGATATTATTGTCTCTCATGTTCATGTTCTCTGCACATGGTCGGTGATTTACCGAGTTCTTTGTTTCTGTGCAGAGCAGAATCTCATTATATCAGAATATCTCCAAACAAAAAGCGGGCTGTTAAACCCTTGCACAGTCTGCTTGGCCTTCTTATGGGAATTACTTCAATATTACTGGGAGGTTATTTTAAGATACTGCCTGTGATTTTAGCAGTGCTCGAGGATTATTTTCTCCAACAGTGATTGTTTTCACAGAAGCCTAGTTAAAATGGAATGGAAAGTTTCACTTCTTCTCTTTTCTTATTTTTAATAAAGTTTAATTTACTATTAATGCCTGTTATATTATTCTGACTCCCAAGAGAGGGGAAAACAGCTTTTCTCGGGGCACACAACTCAAGCTCACATTACAGCAATAGGAGACAGTGTTCCTAAATTGTGTGTGTGTGTGTGTGTAAGGATGTGCGTAAATCCTTATTACCAACCTCCTGTCTTTCATAATGTCCTTGCTTGGGGACATTGTCTTTCTTTCTTTTTCAGAGTATTAGAAAGGCCAGCTAACCACACAAGAACTTAAAGAGAATACCTGTGAGGGAATGAATAAATAGGTACAGTATTTCAAGTGAATAAAGTGAGTGATGGTAGCAAGTACGGTGGCCCCTACCATCCCCAATGTCACCAATTTGAACAGAAAAGTTCCAGCTATACCCCTATCCAACTGTACTATATATTCTCTTTCTGGTTCTCATTTACTTTGATGACAAATTAATTGTCTTTGAATTTTTATTCAGAATTTTGGTAACCAGGCTGTGTGCATGAATATTCAATCTTCAGCTTTCCGGTCACCTCATCTGCAATCTGTAGCCTCCCTGATTGCCCATGCTTGAATAAAATCACAAAGGAAGCTCTCATAAATCCAAAAACGATTTTGGAGTGATAGAAAATGGTAACAAAAACAATATCAGAAGTAGCGTCCTTGACCACCAAATAAAAAAACACCCCAAAAGAAATTCAGACAAAAATCTCAAGCATCCTCAGCATAATTGAGAAAAATAGAGGCATTTTTGAGAGCAGCAACAGAAGATATGTTTTGAGGAAACTGCAAGGCAGCTTTTCAGCCTGATTTTCATATAATAGAGGTCTCCATATTTGCTTTAACCTCAGGAAGACATTTACTTCTATTCTTGCTGTTTGCCATAACATGATGGGAACCCAGGAGGTGGATGATGTATGTGTGTATGGATACAAATGTTTATATATCACCTGCTTCCTGGTAGCTTCTTGTGTTTAAATTAATTTTGAGCTGAAATCTGATTTTCCAATTCTCAAGTTTCCTTCCTTTTCAAAACAAGCCTCTGTTTTTCCACTGAATTCCAATGATGATATGCAGCTTCTTATGAAAGTTCTTTTAATGATGATTTTGAGCTTCCTTAGGGTCGTAGGAGAACAAAATGTGCTGCTATTACTAATGTTGCTCCATCATTCTACAGCCTCTCTGCTTGCCTCTGCCTTCTGCTTTAAAAAAGACCTTCATGGTAAACTCCGCATTCAGGTTAACAAAAACACAGTTCCTGTAGAGATATAATTTGCTACGCCCAATGAAATAAGCCATATGGTGGTTTAATGTGATGGGCAGCTTCTCATAACATGTAAAACCCATAATATTCCAAACTACAAATATTAAATCTCACTTTTGTCTAGATCGGCTTGTTGTGCAAACCAGCTGTTTTTTCTCTATTTAGTTTTAATTGAGGAATGGTAGTTTAGTGAAATTAAAGATTGTCACACACAATTTTCACTAAGTGTAAGATCCATCCCTGAGAATTTTACCAAGGATTTGTTCTTCTTTGAACAGGTTCTGCTGCTCAGAATAGAAAACTTATTTTCTATCAAATAAAAGTACAGGTTTTGTTGATGAAAAAAAACACAGCAACATTTTAAATATCCAATTCAGACTAAATGCTAAAGTAAGGCTTCACAGTATATCTGCAAGAGCATCATGATATTCGGATTGCTGTTCAACCTATAATTGAATCTCTAGAGCAGTGTTTCCAAACTATGGCAGCTTGAAGAAGTGTGGACTTCAACTTCCAGAATTCCCCAGCCAGCTCTCAAGCTATACAAATTTTCACAATTGGAAGCAACTTTAGGAATTTAGGGAAATATACTCTGAATACTGTACAAAAAAGGCAGTTTCCTATTTGATTTGTCATCCATATTTGTTTTATTTGCCCAGCAATAATTACCATTAAATTGACTAGAATATATTTCTTTCCACACAAGTATTCTTAGCCTAATGAGGAGATACTTACCCTTAACATCCTAGGGTCACATATGGTCCCTTTCAAACCTTGGCAGTGACCCCTAGTGATCTCCAAAGCAACTTTTGTAACTTTTAATATGACAAAAGGAGAAATGTATTAAAGAAATGGAGAGTTAAGTGACATTTAATGTTAATTCAATATAAATCAAATCTTTTTTATACTTGACTCAAGCTTTTATGTTTTGGATAATGGCCCCAAAACACCACTCAGAGATCAAATGAGTCTATGTCTATAGAAAAAGAAACAACTGCTTTAGTAGTTGGCTGGAGAATGTAATATACTATATAGAGAATAATGTGAATTAATTGCTATTCAAGTAAACAATTGCTAAATGAACTTTTATTAAAAGGATAGTGTTTGAGTACATATTTTTTACTTTCATTCTCAAGTGAGCTTTCCACAATGTAAAGTGCACAGATGTATAAATAGTACTGTATGAAGTATGTTTGTTATGTCAGTTTTATACAGCTGTTTGCATACATCTCAAAGTTTTTAAAAACATCTCTGCAAAATGGAAATTAGTTCATAGAAGAGTGTGTCCATAGAAACATTTGTCTGCAAAATATCAAGTTTATAGAATACTGAATCTTTAATCTACAAATTCAATTACAAATAATTCAAGCAAGTTAATGAATCTGAACTCTAAACGTGTAATAGAGTTTTTAGTCATTTTTTTTAGATTTTATTTAATTAATTAATCAATTATATCCCAGCTTTATTTTTTAATAAATAACTCACGGTGACAAACATACATAATCCTCCTCCTATTTTCCCCACAACAAGAATCCTGGGAAGTGAGTTGGGCTAAGAGAGAGTGACTGACTCTCTCTTAGACTGACCCAAAATCATCCAGCCAGTTTTCATGCCTAAGGCAGGTCTAGAACTCACTGTCTCCTAGTTTCTAGCTTGGTATATTAACTACTAAATCAAACTTAATTACAGTAATATATTGAATTATATATGTGTAATTCTGAATTAGTGATTTCTCCTCCTCTCTGGAGGGGAAATCACTCACTGAATTGGAAGAACGGACCTCAAATCTGGGGAAAATGCTAGGAAATGCCATCATTCTCATGATCATTCTCCCTAGTGCAGCAAGGAGAGTGCTTTGACCCACCACACCCAGGAGGCCTGGGACCTCTCCATGGCAGTCCACTTAATCACCACTAGTGGGATTGCAATCATTGAGCAAAGTGATCATGTGGCATCTCTGTTAAGGACTGCTTCATTCAACAACCAAGATTCTGGGCCCAATTGTGGTCATAAGTGGAGGACCATATGTAGTTTAGTAAATTGCTAAATAGTTAGGATTAGGCACAGAAAACTAAGACTGATATGTATAAAAACTCACAATAACTAGTTTATTGCTGCTTGCCTATCCAAACAGTATCTTGCCAGAATAAAACACACACAGTTCTCTAGCATTTTTGTATTTGCCTTGTTCTAGGGTGGTCACAATTTCCCAGTTGAAACTATGGTTAAATCTGCCTATGAGTTGTGAAATTAAAGAGTTTTCATCATTCTTCTGATTGCTGGTTAGTGTTAGCTAGGAAATTCCTGGAAACTTGGCATTCAGACAAATCAGCCATCAACAGGCACATATAAATAAATAGTATTTACACATCATTCAAAAGAGACAACAAAAAAGCTAAAAATGAAACCAAAAGACCAGAACCTTCTTTTAAAATGCAATAAATGATATCTTTTTCCCATATCCCATCTCTTATCTATAAACACATTTTCAGAGAGCTGGTCTACTCAACAACTCTCCATTCTGCTGAAATCATCAGCTCTGCTTTTTAGAGAGCCATCTTCAATCTGCCATTTCTTCCCCAGAAGTCTTCAAATTTATGTTTAATTTAGTTTCATTTTATACAATTAAATCTATTTTTAGAATTAAAATCTTTGGCCATCCATTCTTACGTATTCTTTTAAACTTTTTTTTAAACTTTGTTGCGATGCAATTACCCTGGACGAGTGAGAGTCTTCACAGACATGTTTTTTCCTATATAATGCAAGTGAGGAAAGCATATATTGCATATATCATGCACATATTAATATATCCAAAGCCATAATATATTTGGTTCAGTGTTTTACCTAGCTTTTAAGTTTGGTTATTTAGATTTTCCCTCCTTTTTTTAATTTTGATCTTAACTGCTATGGGCCTTGACTTTAAGATGTCTTGTGCTTTGCATATTTTTAGTAAATGAAAACAAGAGTTTATAATCCCAAAGCATGATGGAGACAGGCATTATTTGATTGTATCCTACCATGTCTCATTTCACACTTGATGAAATATATTCCACTGCAGCCACTTCACTTAACAACTCTAATTATTTCCAGGCTAAAGTGGATTTATGTATTTATTTGCAAGAAGAACCAGCAACTGATAACTTATGAACCAGCCAGATATAGCAGCCAATTTCCCTTAGTAGCCTCTCTTAGAAGTAACAACACCATGTGGCTCAATATCTCTTGAAAATCAGGCTATGAGATGCCTCAGTACAGCTATTTATAAGTCAAACAAATGTATTTATTATCACACAACAATCAAGTTTTTCATGGACAGGCATGTGTATTATATCTTCTGTAAAAACTTTGGCTAAGTTTGCAAAAAGAAAACGTCTGCTTTGACAGGGAGGGAGAATAAAATGGCTTTTTGTTAATAATTAATCTTATTGATTTTATTAATATTTATTAATTGGTTGTTTTTCTGCTTCTATATAGTTCTTTAGAATTCACAATGAAGATATCAGAGTGATGGATAGTTTCTGCCTTTTAGGATCAACTATTGTAAAGGAACAAGCAGTCAAGAAATATCTGTATTTTTATCTGTACATCAGCCAGAGTCATTTTATCTCAACCTGCCCAGAATTCCTCTGAGAAAGAGATGAGTAGTTTTAAAAATTTGATAAATAAAGAAAATAAATATGCCACAGACTAGCACTTAGTAAAATAGCCATGAAGACCTTGGAAAAGCTCTTCCAATCCTATTTGTATTTTAACATTGAAAAAAATCAGAATCATACCAGCAATGACATTTCTTGTGACATTCAATGGAATTGAAAGTTAGACTTTGAAAAAGCAAGAAAGGAAGAGTTTAGATGCTTTTGAATGTTGGCGTTGGAAAAGACACCTGAGAATACCATAGACAACAATGAAAAGAAACAAATGGGTCATTGAACAAATCAAATCAGAGTTAAGTTCCAGGCACAAATGACCAGGCACAAATTATCCTACTTATGACACACTATGCAAAGACCCAATTCTTTGTAAAAAAAAGCTCTCTACTGGGAAAAATGGAAGGAAAGAGAAGAAGAAGACCAGCAGGAATACAGTTGTATTCTATTACAGAATGAATATTGGCAATGGGTGTGCCATTGGAAGATTTGAAAGGCCAGGTTAGTGACAGATTATCATGGAGAATACTTATCTACTCATTAGGTCACTAGGAATCAACAAGAAGTTGATAGCACATAATCAGTATAATTCTTTCTTTGAGTTTTATGATTTATATCCTATCTATCCTTGCTTTATGCTAACAGGTTTGAAATATAACAAAAATATCAATTCAAATCTTCATTATTAAATTTAGATTCTAAAAGAGAATCTATGTGAGGACAAGGGACCAGAAAACCAGAAATTGCAATGAATACATTAAATAGGTACACAATTACAAGCAACTGTCAACATAGAAGGTAGTTTCCTGAGTGATTATCAAAGATTCCAAGATTATTATTTTCATGAAGTATATTTGAAAAGATGATAAATACTATGAGATTTGCAAATTATGTTTATCTGAATGATGATGTTGTAAAGCTGAATGGAGAAGACAACATACGCCATGAAATAGTACAGACAAGTATTACAACATTATTTTTAAAAAATGAAAATTCATCAGAGTTTGTGTATTAAAGGCAAAAAAAGATAAAGGTTTCCCCTTTCAGTCTTGTCCAACTCTAGGGGATAGTGCTCATCTCCATTTCCTAGCTATATAGCTAGCATTGTCCAAAGACGCCACCATGGTCATGAGGCTGGCATGACTGCATGCCAAGGCAAACAGAATGCTGTTATCTTTCTCACCAAAGGTGGTACCTATTTATCTACTTCCATTTCTACATGCTTTTGAACTGTTAGTTTGGTAGAAGATGGATCAAGTAAAGGGAACTCACCCCGTTATGCAGAGGCACTTGGGTCTCAAACTGCCAAGCTGCTGACCTTTCAGCTGACAAGCCCAGCTTCTTAATCACTTAGTATTAGCTGAATTTAATGAAACATATGATTGATTTACTTTAACTCTTGGAACATACGAGAGAGAAAACTCTTCTTTGGACACAGTCTCAAAATATTCCCCTAATTATTGGAGGCCATTGATGGATATATAAGTACTATACCCTTTAGAGAAATCAGATTTAAATCTCCCTTAATCCTGACTGGATGAATTCCTCATTTTATACTGTATGCCTTTTGACTGTTAACTCTCTGTAAGAAGGGCACATAAGTATCAACTTGAATTAAGACCCTTAATCCTATATCATTCAGTATAGTTTTAATACAAAAAGGTATAGTCATGGCCTGCTAGTCATGGCCAACTCTTGGGGGCGGTGCTCATCTGCAATTCATAGCCAAGGGAGCCAGCATTTGTCCAAAGATGCTTCCATATTCATGGTGCTGGCATGACTATACACCAAGGCACATATAACACTGTTAGCTTTCCCACCAAAGGTGATAGTTATTTTTATACTTGAATTTTTACATGCTTTCGGACTGCTAGGTTGGCAGAAGCTGGAGCAAGTAACAGGAGCTCACCACATTATGAGGTGACACTTGGATCTTGAACTGCCAAGCTGATGACCTTCCAGCCGACAAGCCCACATTTTAACTGCTCGGCCACCATGGCCTTATAGGGTGGCAAGGTGGTCTAGTAATTAAGATACTGGGCTTGTCAGCCAGAAGATTAGCAATCCAAGTTTGAGACCCAGGAGCTACATAACGGGGTGAGGTCCTGCCAACCTAGCAGTTTGAAAGCATGTAAAATGCAAGTAGATAAATAGGTACCTCCTAAATTGGTGGGAAGGTAACAGTATTCCATGCACTTCAGCATATAGTTATGCCAGCCACATGACCACAGAAACATCTTCAAACAACACTGGCTTTTCAGTTATGAAATGGAGATGAGCAATTCCCCCTAGCGTAGGACATGACTGAAAAGAGACAAATTTACCTTTATCTTATAGTTTTAATAAGATAATCTGTATTTGCTCGTGTGTGTTGCTAAATGTATCAACATCCACCAACTATATACAACAATCACACCTTTTCCCAAACTGAGCAGTTGATAGGATAAATTGCTTAAACTAATCCTTATACCAGCCAGCAAAATCAATAATAAAAGAAGCTGGCAAACCCTAAGTTCTCACAGTCTCCTTGAAACAAATTGCTCTTTATCTATAATCAGTTTGGGATGCTAGGATCCTAAAAGCATGTGGTTTAAGAATAGAGCACTGTATTAAAATATCTGAATGCAAAATACTTAAGAAGTCACTAAGTTTAAACTAATTAAATTATAGTATACAACAACTCTGCATCAAATATCTATTGATCACGAAAGGAATATTCTCTTGAGGATTCCTAAACACACAAAGCATAACTTAATTTGTCATGTAATTAACTCAGAATGACTGCCAAGGGAAATTAATATTATGAAATATTCTGTAAATGGTAATTTTAATAACTATGGTAAATGATGTGTCAAACAGATCTCATAATAGTAATACCAATTAACTAGGTTTCAAGAAGAAAACAATTCTTGCGTTTCATTGGCAGATCAATCCCACCAAGACTTCCTGTAAGTTTTTTCCTGGTGATACTTCTCTTTCTCTGCATAACACTGATATGTCTGAAATATACTAAGACACATTACTATGAGTCATCTATTTAAATTCTCACCTTTCTCCAATGGCAGCCTCTTTGGGCTCACTGGTGCTAGCCAGTTCCCCACCCCCCAAGATGTGGGAATGATTAAACTGTCCCAGGTGACTAATGGATTCTGTGGGGTTCCATATGGAATCTGGGGTTTTTCCTAAGCATTTGATGGGTAGTTGAAATGAGGCTTTGCTCATAGCTTTGAATTATCGTGTGATGAGAACCTTGGATCAGATTACTCCTATGCAGTTTCTCATTGTGTATCAATCCCAAAGTGCTCCTTGAATTTCTTTGAAGAATTTCAGGATATAAAGTACCAGAAGTGATGCCTAGATTTCTACTGGAGGAAGCAGATAAAGACTGAATCTGATCAATTGTGTACAAAAACCACTTGATGCTGTTCAGTCACTCAGTCGTGTCCAACTCTTCATGACTGCATTGACTGCATTACACCAGGCCCCTTGTCCTGCACTGCCTCCTGGAATCTTCCCAAGCCCACTCCCATCACATTGACTATGCTATCTATCCATCTCATCCTCTGCCGTCCCCTTCTCCTCTTCCCTTCAATCTTTCCCAGCATCACAGTC
>JANHZU010002179.1:51247-65175 GCA_032468055.1 Acrochordus granulatus | reverse complement strand
AAGATGCTGGCCTAGATACCAGGAGGCCATGAATTCTAGTCTCACTTTAGGCATGAAAGCTAGCAGTGTAACTTTGGGCCAGTTATTCTCTCTCAATCCAACCCACCTCACAGGTTTGTTGTGGGGAAAAGAGGAGGAGGAAGGAATATTAGGCATGTTGGCTGCCTTGAGTTACTTACAGAGTAATAAAGGCAGGATTTTTAAAACATCTAAAAAACCATTCCTGAAGACTGCCTGTAAATATCGGTCACTGCAATGGATACCAAATAATAAACAAAAATCAACTGATGCTTCTTATGGTATAAATTATCACTAATTTCTCAAAAAAAAATTAAGATTTAGAGATGCCTTTAAATATTGCTTTATTCCTTTGTGAACTGTCCTGAATGCTTAAGAAGTTATGATAAAATATTTGGTGTTAGGCAATGTGTGACTAAAACACTGCATGAGAATGCTTGGTAGAATCCCAGTGTATGCAACTCTTACTAATTAATATTACTACAAAGAAATACAGACTTGTGCAGGCAATCTCAAAAAACCATGTGATAAACATTCTATGGACCAGTCATGCAATTACCTTTTGCATATATTTATGGAAGAATCTAGAGAAGTAGGTAACATCCAAATATCTAATTCATGACAACAATATTACTATAACATAAAAATAATGATTTATAACAGTATTACCATTACTATAATCTATAAATATTAAAATTATTGGTGCCTCTATGAACTAGTTTAATTCAAATCAAAAGTATATTTATTTGAAGCCAAGAAAATGCAAAATAAAACTGTTCATTTTTTCATACAAAAATGAACAAGTCAGCGTCATAAGACAGGCATCATAGGATCTAATTAGAAAACAGTTTCCTTTGTTCTTATTTCAGCACCAATGAACAAACTATAAATGAAGAAATGTAGTTTTTAAAACAGAGCAAGTACATGGTAATATTGTAGTCTGTTAAGCAACTTATGAAATATTATTTACAAAATATAAATTTTTGTGTTAACCTTTAGCAATTAGCTTGAGCAATTGGACAGAACATTGGTACTCTAGATCCTTTCTATTGGTAAAAGGCCCCAAGGAATAACTCACTGATGGGTTGGGATTCTGATAAGTGCATCCTTAAAAGAGTAGATGACATCTCTTGTTGAGAAGGAGGTAATAATATACCTCTTCCTCAAGAAACAATAGCTCAGCCTGGAAATTAGGGACAATTATTGACTGGTCCAATCTCCCCTTTCTGGGGAATGTTAAGAAGACTGTGGGGCAGCAGTTCCAGAAAGCTCTTGTGGAAACCGATTGACTAGACTAATTCATTCTTAGTTCAGACCTAAGTATACCACTAAGATTACTACATAACCAGTACCTGTTAGATCATCATTTCAGAGATATTTCCTTACGTAAACAGAGAAACAAAATGACCATGAGCAGGACAAAAAAACAGTGGAAGTAGGAGTTATTTCCGACTTCCTGCTGGCTGACTTCCATTGACTTTCCTTGTGGGAAGCTGGCAGGGAATGTTGGAAATGACAATCACATAACCACGGCTGAGCACAGCAGCAACCACAACTTTGCCAAATTTCAGAACTATGGGAGTCATGGTCCCGGATTTTGGACACATTCTGTAAGTTACCCATTTATGTTGATTCAAAAATTGTTGCCCCTGATTGAAGAAGAGGTGAGTAGAGCCAGCAGAAGGGGTGAAAGGAGGGATTAGTCTAGGGCCACTACATAGCCACAAATATATGTCCAACTCCTCCTGATTGCTGTTGAACCTTAATTGGTGCAACGAGGTGCTATTAGTTGAGAAGATAATACAGACTTTAGCAATAAATCATTTAATGGAACCTTTAAGAGCTGATTTGGTCTTTTGTGCCTGACAATGATGCACTATTTCATCCAACTGAAGATGAAAAATAATCAAACCATCACATGAGTTTTAGCATGATATAGAGATTTGTGGAAGACCTCTAGTGTGACTGCGAAAAGCAATGCAATGTGCTTGGTGCTTTGGTTTTGCTTTCAATACCATAAATAAAAATCCAATAAACTTCTAAGATTCTTTGCAAAGGGCCATTAGTGTTGACGGCTTGAATGGGGAAAGAAAGAGACCAGCTGAGCAAATTTCTATTGTGCAGGATACGTCTCTTCCTCCCTCTCTCTTCTGAATTCCTTGCAATCTAAACAATTGTAAATAAAAGTACAGTATATATTGAGCAGTTAAGACACTGGGCTTGTCAGCCAGAAGATTGGCAGCTCGACAGTTCAAGACTAAGGTGAGCTCTCGTTACTTGCCCCAGCTCCTGCCAGTTCAAAAGCATGTAAAAATGCAAGTGGATAAATAAACCTTCAGTGGAAAGGTAACAGTGTTCTGGGTGCCTTGGCATATAGTCATGCTAGCTATATGATCACAGAAGCATCTTCAGACAAACACTGGCTCCCTCAACTGTGAATTGGAGATGAGCACTGCTCCCTCAACTGTGAATTGGAGATGAGCCAGCCACAACCAGCAGGGGAAAACCTTTACAGTGGAACTTCAGATTACAAGCACCTTGGTCAAGATATTCGCAAGATGAGCAAAATTTTTTAATAAAATTTAATTTGGTTGATGAGTGGCAACTTGCAAGACAAGCATCACATGATGAGCTCACGTGGGAAATCTCACAACGAAACCAATAGTTCTTCCCTCTCGCTGTGTAAAAAGCATAAACTAAATGAAAGGCATTCAAGAGAAAGAAGTAATGAGACTCAGACTCCAGATTCTCCTTCCAGGAAGTCACCCTTCTCCTCCTCTCCTCCCTCTCGTCTCCCTCATGCCAGCTAGGACTCTGCAAAGCATAGGAAGACTGACCCTCAGTCTTCCCTGTCACTCACACACACACAGTCCTCCCCCCTCCTGCCCATCTGTTCAAGTATAGGAAGATTGACCCTCCGACTTCCCTGTCACTCATTCACTCACTTTCTCTCTCACACACACACATATACCCTCCTGGCACCATCCAGCCCATTCCCCTTCTGCCCATCTCTTCTCCCCTCATAACATGGAGGCAGGTTATGATGAGAAACATTTCCAAGCCATCCAGGAAAGATCCCCGGAAAGGCATTGCCGAGGGAAAAGGGAAAAGGCCGTTTTGCCTCAAGCAGTAGCAGCTGCGGATCCTCCTGATCCAACAGGGGCGCCAGACAGTGCTGGAGAAGCAGCAGCCGATGGCCAGAATCTGCCTTGAAGTGGATCCATAAGTGCTGGTTAATTTGTTCTATTTCTGCTTTATATCGTGTGTTAATCATTGTTACTTGTTTCAGATATTAGGGACTATTATTTCTACATAAAATTCCATTGAAAATTATTTTTTAATGAATATTTTTGGATGTGTGGAACGGATCATCCAACTTTACATTGTTTCCTATGGGAAACCTCGTTTTGGTTTAAGAGCGATTCGGATTAAGACCATTCTTCCAGAACAAATTAGTCTTGCAGTTGGAGGTTCCACTGTAGTTGACAATTTAGAGGAGCTTCCTTCACAACCTTCTCCTTCTACTCTTAACAATTTTGAAATAAACCATTTTTAAAATAAATTGTAGCAGTTTTCCTTTTATTGGCACGTGCTGAAACAAGCATTCTGTATTGGTCTGAAAGCTACCCTGGGTTTCCATGACATCAGCAATATTAAAAATCTGATTTGTGATTTGTTTCTGGCTCTATTGAATTATAGCTTATTTATTTTTATGAATTTCTTTTCCAAAGCCATTCCAATAAGAACTTTCTTTAAAGACTCTGATGTGGCTCTGTTTTCCCATTGGAGGCCTTGACAGTTTTTGCGTCACCCCTCATTCTGATTACTGAGTTTCAGAGCCTAGTAGAGAAACCCTTGCTTAACAGCTTTGCAAATATTCTCAGTTCTTCAGACAAAAAGAAAACTATTGTGTTTTCTTTGTTTGTACTTTCTCTTCACCCCAGAACAACCAAAGGCCAAGACTGCTATGACCTTCCTTCCTTCCTTCCTTCCCTTCCTTCCTTCCTTCCTTCCTTCCAGCAGGTTTTGCTGGAAGACTTGTATAACTTGAAGGAGGGCAATGATTTGGACTTTTTGTTGTCAGTATTTCTAATCAGCAGAACTGGAGCTAAACTCAGAACACCTCTTAACAGTTTATGAGCATTTGGGGAGAAAATAATTATGATGGCATGAAAATGCCCTCAATCACACAACTGCTCTTGTTCTTCTCATCTTCCTGGCTCTTGAGCAAGGATACTGTGACACTAAAACTACTATCATGAGGAATCTTTATTATATAGCACTTAAGGAATGAGGTCTCTGTTATTTATGGGCTATGTTTAGTAATACTACAGTTATTCAGAGAATGTATGTATAAGTAATGGAAAAGTAGTCCAGGTGCTATAACTAAAGAGAATATTTTGCTGCAATTAGTATCTCAATAAGAGGAGAATGGAGTGATTTTTTTTCCTTTCTTTAATTCCATTTTTGCAAGTTAAAAAATAGGAAGGAAGTGGAAAAGAGGAAAGAAGTTAAGAAGGCAGGGAATGTAAAAAGCAAGAATACCACAGATAAGAGCGCCTGAAAACCATAGCAAATTGATAGTCAGCAGAAAAGAATCTAAGAAAATTCAGTGTTAAGATTTAATTGCTTTTGTTCGCTTTTTTAAAAAGTACAGTGGAGATTAAAATGAAAAACTAAAGACAGTAGAGGTTATAAAAGATGCCCAACTCATACAATTTCAAATATTAAGATATGAACTTGATTTCTAGCAAGATTCTAGTAGTCTTACAATTCTTTCCATAAAATTATTCACAGTTGACAAATATTTATGACGGCCATATGGATGGATGGATGGATGGATGGATGGATGGATGGATGGATGGATGATAGATTCTCTTTTCTCTTCTCTTCTGTATCCCCTTTAATTAATACCATATTTTGAATTAAGTTGTGCAGAATTCCATTTTAACACACACAAGGACCCTGGGACCCTTTCATTTTCCATCATATACTGACATCTCGTGGCCAATTCTTGGTATAAACACATGATAAAATCAGTCATCAAATTATTGTAGGAGAGAAGGGAAAAATCTTTGTCTCTTCAGATAAAAATTAAACAATAGTTTCCATCTTTCTTCATTACTGATTTGCTGTCTTTTATGGCAAATAGCACAGTTCTGCGGAAGAACTCTGGAGAGCTATAAGTTCCACAGCTCTCTTTTAAATATTCTTCATTACAGAATTCAAAACACATAGATAAGCAAAGCTGGCATTTATTTGTCTGTTTATTAAATTTGTATGCCATCATCTCAGAGTTCCTTTCAAAACTGCTGCAAAATCATTCTATATGCAGTTAATTTTCCTGCTAAAAAAGGTCTGTATTTATGTTTATGGTAAATGTCTCATCCATTGAAAATCTATAAGGGAACAGTGGGAAGGTCATCAAATATAATGCACTACGAAGAAAGTTTGGGAAAATTTCTTACCGACAGCTGGATATGTAGTAACTTCTGAAGCAGAAACAAAAAGAGCCTGAAGGGTATTATGCCTGTTTTTCTAGTTCTCACATGCACACACATACAGTTTCATTTGCCTGGGATAGCAAAATACTTCTTATGAAAAAGTAATTTGGCAGCTCCTGGGTGACAGCTCCCATGCTGATACTTCCATAAATGTGATCCAACCCTGCCTGGAAGAGAACATTTCAGTGAGTGCACTGACTGAGCTTCCATTAGCATTCTGTTCTCAGTTCCCAACAGTCTTTCAGCCATATATTGATTACCTTTCTCATACATTCTGTTTGCCCAGTATTGGTTGTTAAATTTCAATTAGCAGGGATAGTCCAATAATTGGTTTGACCAATAAATGTTTATTAGTATCATATTTTTCCACAATTGCAAGAGATTTCTCTGAATCTTTCAACTTTAACATGAATCCTAAGTAAAAAAATTCATTTTTCTCTGTCTGGTGTTGTCCTAAAGATGCTCTGCAGCAGTTTTTACATTTGGACTTGATAACTGTTTATAATCTTGAAGACAGACTCAGAAATAAGATGAATCCTTTCTCTTCCATTTCCTGTTGACAGGACATTGAGTTGAACATGGTCTTGCAAGATTCAAAATCGGATTAAAGCTGTCATTTCTTGAAAATCCTCTTTTAAGATACCTCCTCACTTTGTACTCTTCAAAAAGCAGATTCTGACTAAATGCTTGAAAATACTTTCCTAACAATAAGAGCAGTTTCATAATGGAAAAAATTGCCTAGAAAGGTAGACTCAGTGATTTAAATGTCCCCTTCCAACTCTATGATTCTATTAATGTAAGAATTTATCTGGCTGAAAAAATAACACAATAGAAGCTCTGAAAAGGCCTGCAAAGAATAAATATGTCCAATTTTTATTTAACTGATTGCCATATATTGGCTATGTTCTTTTTCTAACAAATTGTTCCCTTCATTTCTCATAATATTACTCTAGATAGAAACCATGACTATTAGAGTCTTAAAATGTGTATTGCATTTTTACATTTTTACATCTCAGACAGAGTTATAAACATATACTGCCTTTTAGTGTGGAGAGGGATTTTTTGTATTTGTTTTTATTTCCAATTTAATTTTCTTTTCAACTTGATTTTCTTTCTTGAAGTTTTGCTTCTTCAATAAAAACAGCCAAAATTAAACAATACAATTAAATTAAAATTTAGCTGATGAATAATACAGAGAAAAAAGAACATTCAATTCAGGTTTCATCCGTTTTTAACTTTTATTTCCTATTTCTGCATTTCTCTGTGAATTTCTCAGGAAGGAATGGGTAGAAGAATGGGAGAGAAAGGGAAGTGGGAGAGAAAGACTTCCCACTAGGGAAGTGGGAGAGAAAGACTGGAATATCAAGGTATGAGGCTTTTGGTCTATTTCAATAGCTGTAAAATTATAAGGTCTTAGCTAGGTGCAATGGTAACTAACCTATGGGTAAATGGACAGGCTGCACTTTAGTTCAAAGTTAAATTGACATCTTGGATCCCATCAGGAATGAGTTATATGAAAGTTACAGCTAATGGGAAACCAATCCAGCCACAAAATCTTGAGAGATTCAGTTTTATTCACAAGCTTTCCATAGCTTTCTTTCGGTAATAAATAAATTGTTTAAATTGTAAGTTGAAATATACCACAAGTTGGAAATCAATGAATTCAGCTGAACAGAAGGCTGATGTGCTCTTTCTGCTTGGCCTGTTACTAATACAAGCCATTCACTGCTTCCTGAGTGCAGTAATAGATGACGTTATCCTCTTCCCATTCATGACTGATTGTGTGCCATCAAGTGAGCATCAGTTCTTAGCAACCCCAGAGATAGAGCTCTTGCTCCTAGTCTATTGCAAATGTACACTGCATCTTTGTTTTCCAGCTTCAATTCAAAATTGATGTGTTCCAAATCCAAGCTGTCTTGAGCACTTCAGAAAGTAGTAGCAATTCCAGTTCTGACTAGCTGCAGTGCCTGCATACACCCTCCCTTCCAGCCACTGCACATGCCATTATGCAGCCATTTCATCCTGGTCTGTCAGTCTACTATGTTCTCTACTGGTCAGCAGTTGCTATTTGTTCATACAATTTTGTAATTGATCCAACAATGGCTCATTAAATCAGTGAACTATTTTCACTCCTAGAAACTCATACTCTGTTCAAGACCTGTATCTTCTAGTTCACTTTGGTGCCTGTACAGGCTTGCTTTTCCACCCTGCCCACAGTAGTGTAGCTTTCTTCACACACCCCATTTTTTTAACAAGAGTAATAATTTTGAACATTGTAATGTAACTGCTTTCTTTCCATGAAGCCAAGTAATCCATTCTTCTTTGCTATAAAATTTCCATTGAGCTACAAAAATCATAGAAATGTTCCCATCTTCCAACCTGTTCCAGTATTGATCTGATTACTGGAGCATCAAAACAATAATGGTACTATATCGAGGAAAACAAAAAGTGTGTTGATGTTAAGATACCGTGGGAATGGGATTGAGAGCATGCATGTGTGCAAACATCTGCAAAGTGGGCTAGTGAGGACAGAACAATCCCTAAAAGGAAAAGACAGGCAATGCAAATCAGTCCATACAGGTACCATCCAAAGAGATTCGTCTTCCCTTCACAGATGGAATGAGCAAGAAACAAGGGGATGATCAGTCAGGTCTTACAGTGATCATAGTCCAGATTGAGCACTATCTCTCTCCTTCATTAAATACTGAGAGTGCCAATTTCTTTTTCCTTAAGAATATACAGTGGTGCCTCACAAGACGAGTAACTCACAGGGCGAGAAACTCGCAGGACAAGCAAAAATTTTAATCAAAAAATATTCCGCTAGACGAGCCGCGACTCACGAGACGAGGAAACTTCGTGCCAAACCTTGCGCGTCATCAGTAAGCGCGCTCTGTATTTCCTCTTCAGGCAACTCTGCATGAGAGTTCTGCCGACTCTCTTTACTCCATTGCCATGAACTTTCAAATTTCTGTACACAGAAGTTTCAGAGATAGACTACATTTAAAAAGGCAACCTTTAAGAACATATGAACGGACAGAAATAGTGGTTCATAAGAACATTTAATTAGACTGAGGTTTTCACAGTTAACTATATGCAATAATTAAATATGCAAATATGCCCTGACAGGAAACAGAATTTTTTTCAGTCCTAAAACTGTAATACAGGAAGATTAACCATGCTAAATTTTGAGAAAACAAATTGAACTGTTCACAAGGTCCTGACTGTGGGAGTCTTGTGAGAGTGGAATCTTTTGCAGAGAATCTCTTGGAGGACACACACTCCTAATGAATGAGACGCTCTGCAGCAGAACCTGCTCAGGCTGTAGTTCTGTCCACACTTGTTACATTTACCCCCCCCAATATACAAAGCTCCTTTAAATTTCACCTATCAGCCATGAAGCAATTATAACACAGGTGTGCAAATGAAGCTCTAACTGCAATTCTCACAGCTTAATCTGCGGTTCTGCTGGCCTGAAGCATCCATCTCAAATATATCATGCCAAGTAGCAAAGACAGAAACAGATATCTGAAACAGCAACAGTAAAACCATAATAATTATCAAAACCAAGCAAGCTATAGACATAATAGAATGAAAATTCCTATATAGTACTTTATTAGAACTACCAAACTTTATAATCCAAGATTGGATGTTTAGATGCTGTAAATTCCATAAGTGTAGTTAAGTTTTTACGTCTAGGATCCCTCATTAATCCTTTTCAATTATTTTTATTCACTGAAAACATGAGCAAGGAGAAAAGAATATCTATAGACAAAGGCTTGAGCTCCAAAGGTACTACACCTTTTTTAAAGCTTTTTTTTCTTTAATGTGAATTAAGGCTTCTCATTACAAATAACACCATCTTAACTGCTTATCTACTATAAAATTGCAAAATGTTTTTAGTAACTTTGCAAATTAGTTTTCAGTTGCTCCCTGAAAAATAGCAGTCTTAAATCTGTGATTGCTAAACTGCTTTGCAGATCAAATCTTGCCAGTGACAAAGGTAGCTTATCTCTTCTTAAAAATAAAAAATACCTATGTTTCTGATATACATACTATATACACCAAGTTTCTTTTTTTATCATAAAGGTTAAGACTAAATATGGTTTACAAGTAATTCCCACATATTGGCTTTATCCAAGTATCTAATATGCAACTATGGTTATAAAGTAAATGCATTATTTATAATATATTAGCTGTGGATATACTCTCTGTGCACTAGATTCAAGAAGCCAAAGAACTGAGAGACATATGTATTTTTTTTAAAAAAAAGAGGCAATAGACTATAGAACAAATTTATTTGTCACAGTTTGACAAACATGTTATACTTCTTATTTGAAAAATTCTAACTATGGAACTTCATATAATCAGGAAATACAGGACATTCCATGTGAAATATAATATAATTCTGATCTATTTATTTTTTTAAAAAAATGTGTTCCCATAGTTTTAGTTATGATGCATATTTTAGGATATTTTTCAACAAAGCAGAGGTGGCATATGTATTTCAAACCCTCATTTAACATAATTCCAACCAAAATTTATTTTGATGAGGGAAAGGGTTTTAGCTCAGTTTAGACACAGTTCATGCTTGACATAAGAAAAGTTTTAGGTTTAATACTTAGAATTTGCAGGTTATAGAAAGAGCCTAAGCTGTGCTGACAATGTTAAGTTAAAAGAGCCAACAATCTGAACTTCCTGTACTGTGTTTTTGTTAAATTTCAGAAGACAAAGCTGAATAACATACAGTATTAGTCAACTACTGTTAAAATTATTTACAATGAAGATATGCTAACCAGCATTAAAATGTTTACACAGGAATTATGCCATTCTGCAGCACAGTATTTGAATAAATTACTATTCCAATAATTGAGTTGGGTACATTGGTCATACATTTTACACAATATATTTCAAAAGAATGTTTTTATATAGACTTTTTCTTAACCAAAGAGCTGTGTTAAAGCAGCTACAAAGGCAGCTAGCTTCCTATAAATCTAAAAGAGGATAAACTAAGATTATCTAAAACCATTTTACAAAATAACATCTAAAATGATAATAATCTAATCCAACATTTAAGGAGAACCACTCATTCACTTACAAAGGTCTACTCCCTGTGAATTTTATTATTTTACTGTTCTTATATAAAACTTTTTACCAATCCTACTAAGCCCAGCATTTACTGCAGGAAATTATTACTGCATGATATTTCTGACTGTTAGTCCTCAGAGCCCTTGGGAATGAACAGCATGCAAATACAGTGAAGCATATACATGATTTGGAAAACCTCACCATTTGTTAAATCTTCTCTTACCACACCCGTACAGAGTCACATTTTAAATAATGCTGTAAAAGGCAAAGTTTCCATATATTACTAACCTCGAGGTTTTCCAAACACATCATGTAAGGAAGAAATGAAAGTGCATTTCCAGCATGAAGCATTTACTGGATATTTATTTTAAGTCTTCCAAAAGCAAGAGTGGGCACAAGTTGTATTAATACATATTTTCCTCTGTTGCATTGACCTTTGACAACATCATTCCAGGCTCCTTCTCCAGTTGACGCTTCACACGGGTTCCCCCCCCTTTTTAGGATTTCTTAATGAGGCCTCTTCTAACTGTTGAAAGCAAGCAAAGCTAAGCCCATGCTGGGTGTCTGTCTCTCAGAGAAGATTGCATCTTTTATTTATCACCTCTTGGCTTTATTTTCACAGTGAATTCTAAGCTTAAATGTAATCAGCCAAGAAACCCTCATGACATACACTACTGTCATTCCTCGTCCCCTACAAGTGGAATAGAAGGAGGATGCTTAGCAAGACCAGCCAAGCCAGAAGAGGCTGTATTCTAGTGGTAGCACCACAATTGGAGAGATGCTTCCAACTTCTGCTAGAGGAATAGATACAAGAATGTTAATTAGAACTTAGAGGAGTGCCCAAAGTTAAATCATTTGCAGCAAAAGGAGAAAGGCAATATGGAGAAAATGTGGTCTGCCTCACAATTCAGCAATTCCATTTTGAATCAGGCTGGCCTTAACCTTTTAGCTTGGATACAGACATAAATCCCATAGTAGCACAGTTTGCATTTTTAACTGAAATAGCCACATTTTTAAGTACCAAGAAAACACAGATCTTGCACAGGAAAAAGTCTTTTCCAAAAAAAATCACTTCTATGAAGTGGAAGGTTACGAAGTGGGGGAGAAGAAACATACAAAACCCATGGACTGCATTTACATTTCCAAGAGAGGAAGCTGAGCTAATCTGAGCAAAGGATAAATAGAGTTGTGCAGCTTTAACATCTCCAGATTGCTTTCCCCATTGTCATGTCCTTGCTATTTTGCAGAGAGTGAAAAGCAGTAAAAGAAGCCCTTTTGTTTAGTTATCCTTTTCATGGAGAGAAAAAAATCTTTCTAAAGACACAGACATGAAAATGAAGGACGCTAGCTTCTTCAGGGGGGAATTTCCAAAAAACCATGAAAGCTATGCTTCCAAAATATAACTCTCTTGAAAACACAACAAAAAAGGCTGAGCACCACAGACAATCTTGCCTCGCCCTAAACAGGAAGTTTTAAAAAAGGAACCATCTATCCATTTTGTCCTTCGAGCAGAAGCAAACCTTCAAATCAAAAAATAAGAGAAAGGAAAATCATCCTACAGACCCTCAGCACTCCCTTAACTGGAAGAATTAATCACTCCCCACCTTCACTTCCTTGAAGGACAGAAAAAGGATGGGAAGCAAAGCTCCATGATTCAAAGAAAAGAATGAAGGAGTTAAGAGGAATAGAAAGAACAGCACAAGCATTGTGGGAAAGTACTACTGCATGGAGAAATCAGCAGAGTCTCCCCTAGTCTGCAGCAAGATAGAATGAGAGAAAAGAAACCAGCTACATTCTGGATCTATTGGCAGCACTTGAGGCTGGCTCTGCCTTCCTGCACAACAGTTTCTCCTTGGCAGCCCATTCTCCCCACCCCTGCATCGCATCGCAGACAGACTTTCGTTGTTTCATCAGCAATCTGACAGCTTTATGACCCAATGACCTACCCTGACTGCCATCGATAACAAAAACCTGGAGATGCAGGCTGAACACAAAAGCAGTCTCGGACTTTGTGCCAAGCAAGGCTAGATGCTATTTCCTTCTCCGGTGCCGCTGTCCTAGAAATGTCTTTGTTTAAAGGCTCACAGCGTCTTCTGGCAAATCCCAAAGACACCCTTCCCTCCCTCTCTCCCAAGCTTCCCAGAGGATTCTCCTGCTGATTCACTGCCATTCATTCTTCGTTATATTTAGCGGGGGGGGGAGGAGAAAAAGGAGACAAATAAAAGTAACAGAAATGCATCTTTTTAGGGATAATGATACTGCTTAGGATAAAAGAGGGGAAGTTTGTGACTCTGGAAGGTGCCGGGACAGAACAAGCGACTGGAACAGGAGCACCACGTTCAGGGATAGCGTGCTTTTTAAGAAACGCGCTCAGCCATCCAGAGAGCTGCGAGGGTGGCTGCCTTCATCGGATGCAAAGAGACAAACCGGGATTACGCGGAGCAGCCTGCAGACCGCGGACTTGCAGGAGAAGCTGCGGGGCGCGAAGGGGAGGAGGGTGCCTGGCCAGTACGGCTCCTCGGGGAGCGACGGGGCAACGGAAAACACTCGCTGGGGTTTCGGGCGGCGGAAGCAGGAAGAGGACGGCCGAGCGCACAGGTGAGCGGCCAGAGTCGGGCTGGAGGAATGCGCGCGGGAGGGAGGGCTTCGACGAGCCCGAGCCCGAAGGCCGGCGACGGGAAGCCGAGCGCGGCGGGGAGCGGCCGGGCCTCGCCCTCCCTCCGCTCCCCCCCCCGAAGCCCGAATGACTCACCGACTTGCAGGACGTTGTCGACGCAGCCGCCGTCGAGCAAAGCTATGCCCCTGCGGAAGGGCAGGCGGTTCTCGTCGGCGGCGGGGTCGGGAGCGCCGCCGCCGCCGCCGCCGGGCGCGGCGTTGCTGGTCGCCCCGCTTCCGCCGCTGTTGTTGGAGACGGCGCTGGCGAGAGAGGCGCCGCCGCCGGCGGTACCCGTGGAAGCCGCGGCGGCTGCTCCCCCGCCCGAGGCGGCGGCCGAGACACTGCTGGCGGAGGAATCCTCGGCGGCGGCGCCGGTGTTGAAGGAGGAGTACATACAGATCTCCCTCTCGCTGCGGGGGAAGGACCAGTACACGATGCGGCGCTGCACGGGCTCCGGGATGCGCTCGAACCGCTCCTCCACCCGCTGGAACGGCCATTTCTCCGCTACCCGCCGCGCCGCGATGTCCAGCAGGGACTCCGGGCTCTGCGTCTTGCCCAACGGAAGCACCCCGAAGGCGGCATAAGCCGCGGCCAGGGCAGAGGGGAAGGCGGCGGCGGCGGCGGCGGCGGCGGACGAGGGTCCCGCGACGCACAACGCGCCGCCG
>JANHZU010002178.1:116285-130208 GCA_032468055.1 Acrochordus granulatus | reverse complement strand
TCTTTCACTCTGTTCTTCAGGTGCCTTCACAGCTCGTTGTTTAAAATCATTGTAGACTGTTACCCAAAATCCTTTCCATTGGAAGAGCCACTGCACTAATGGGCCTTTGCATTATCCTAGCTTGTGGTCATTGGAGAATTGTGTATTAGAAACTGCTTTGTTGATCAGTCAGTTGGACTATCAAACTGTTTTTAAATGAGGGGAGCAATTATTTAGATTAAGAATTTTTCAGTCCTGCCAGGGAAATGTCAAGAATTGAGACTGGGATCTTCTACGTACAAAACATATTTTCTGTAATGAGATATGATTCCTCTCAGTGTATGTGATTCCTCTCAGTCCTTTATTTATTATTATTTTAGTTATTAGCTGAATAAGAGGGTAAAGCATAATCAAATAGCAATGGTTTCTTTTTCTTTTTTGCCTGCCAAAAGGTTTTTGCTTGCTGGTGAATTTCACACATCAATCAATTATGTCTACATATTTTATCTGCCCACACATTTTTTGTGCCAAATAGTTTAAGATTGGAGTTACCAATTGGTGACTTCTATGAAATTATGTCCCAACAGTGTAATCACAAGGATATTACATCAATTGATTGCATCCTCTGTGGGTAAAAATTTGGGGGGCATGAGATTTAACACTAGTGTTAAAAAAAACAAGAAAGGAAACAAAAACAAGAAACAAAAAAGAAAAGAAAGGAAATAAGAAACAAGAAAGGAAACAAGAAACAAGGGGAAATTATTATTTATTTTTATAGTGCTTTAAATAAATTAAGCACTTTTCAGAAAACTGAAAGTTAATTTCCAAAGATTTATAATTCAGGATTGGCAAAAGGGGAAGGGATTAAAAATACATGGAGATTTGTTATGTTCACTGCCATATTAAACAAGGAAACCAGAAACATAAAAAGGAAGACAGCTCAAATGTGTTATTTCTTTTTGCTTTTTGAATCTTGCTTTTTTTCTCTGTTAAAGGTCTAATTTGTACTTGCACTTATCTTGCTCTTTAATTTGAAAATATTTTTCCAGATAAATGATATATGAAATGTGCTGCAGCACAGGAAAAAACAGATGTAAAACAAAATATTAAACATTACAACAAACATTTTTAAAAAATCAGTTATGAAATAGCAAACATATTCCATGATATAAAATTAATTAATCACATTACTGAAATAATCAGTTTATGCATTATAAGATATCTGATTTGTAGTGGAAATTATTGGAAAAAAAACCCTCAACCTGTCTTCAAAATGCGGGGTTCTTATTCATTTTGTAATTTTGTCAAGAGCATATCAAGTTTGTAATTCCTCCGTTTAAAAACTATGGCTTGGTAATCCTAAAACATGTCTTGAAGTAATCATGCAGCTTATCATTGTTTGCCACTTCAATGAAAAATACAGAAGATTAATGTTAGTAGTGTTGATATTTGCCTTTCTTCTGTGCAGGGCAACTTAGAAGATGAAGTATCTGTTAAAGAAGCTGCTTTTCAAGTGGAAGAAACATTTCAAGCCAGCATTTCAGTAGCATCCAACATCCTTGGTAATAAAATGTTAGGCATAGTTTGCTTACCCATAGATACCTGTTCATGTTTAAAGCAACCTACTCCAGTCTAGTCCTCTTCAGAGAGTAGTGGGAGTACATTAGATTTTTTACCTAGCCAGTGGTTAGAATGAAAGGTCTACAGTTTTATATGGCCTGTACTCACACCAGTTTAAATACTTGTAAAACAGAAACATTGGTAAATTGGTAGCTGCGGTGGTATCGGAAATCCTTATGGTGACAGAGAACACTGCCCCAGAGATGACTGGATATGAGTGCTTCTATGTGGAACTGAACTGTAGGGATAAGCTAGTCTGCCAGGTGTTTTATTTTGTTTTAATGGGTTTATTTTAATGTTTTTAATTGTATTTTTATTGTTGTTAGCTGTCGAGAGTCTTCAGATTTCGGTGACATACAAATTTAATAAATAAAATAAATAAGCTAGGGCTACTGTTAGTGTGCTGGTCACCTACTGCCCAGCTGTGGTCTTCCACAAGTTGCTCGATGTCATCTTGAGTCTGCTATTAGGAGGTTCCAAGATTATAACTTTCAGGGGGTTTTAATCTACCTATCCCAGGAGGAAGATCTAGTGTACTTGTGGCTTCTTGGTAATTATGGATAAGTCCCAAATAATATTGGCTACAACAAAAACAATAAGACACAGATGAGACCTGGTCTTTACTTTGGTGCATATGAAATATGATCTGGAGATGTAGATTGTTAATATCTATTCTTTGCCTGATCAGATCACTTCCTTATCAAAATGCCTTACTGTCACCCAGTTCCCTGTGTGGATGGTGGGCCTATTTGGTTGGTCCATTTCAGGCACATAATATAATCTGATGAATTCTAGAGTCCATGAAAGGGTATTTCCTTACTGGCAGCAGTTCCATCTTGAATTTCATTTGTTTTTAGAATACAGAGATGGCCAAACCACTGGAAGAGATTGCTTCAACTAGGCCTCTGCCCATTTGGCAATCACACAACTCCTTGCTTTACTGAAGAACTGGAAGAAATGATAGAAAATATTATTAAAGTGATTGCAGTGGAAAACCTGAAATAGACCCAACCAATGTTGCTGATTGCTCATAAGAGCAATGAGTTGTCAATTCTCATCTGAGTTTGTTGCATCCACAGATCCCTTCCAACAATGCTGTTGAGTTATCCAGACCCTTTTAGGGATAAGATGATTCCAGACTTGTAAGTTTCTTGTACCTGCTCAGGGCTGGATCTCAGTTGAACAAAATCCACTGTAATGAGCCAAGCAGTGTCTTGCTTGTATTATTACTTATGATTTGTTTGTGTTTGCAAAAGCTTGAAAAACAGACCTTTGGCTGAAACAGATGTGACTGAGCTGAAACCTTGAGACATCTCTCTAATCTTTACAACCAATCTCCTGTTTTTAGCTTGTTACATGAGAACCAGTGTATTTTATTTTGAGTTTCCTGCCCTCTTTTGAGAAACCTGTTTATATATTCCATATCATTTTTTCTTTTATAAGAAAAAGTCTCTGAAGAAGATTCCTGGATGGGAGTTGAAACATTTCTCTATAACATCTAAAAAATAAATGTCCAGTCACCTTATTAAATTTGGTTTGCAAGATCTTTTTACTATTTTGCTGCAAGACATGACTTGGATTAATAAGAATATTTTACATAGCTCTGGTAAGAGATTTATTTTGGAAAATCAACATGTATTCAATGGAACTTTTTCTTATTTTTTTCTCTGAAATTTCATTTAAGATAAACTTAGATCTTACAATTTTCCTGGCAAGATTTTCAGAAATGGTTTGCCATTTTCTGCTTCCTAGGGCTAAGAGAGAGTGACTGGCCCAAGGCCACTACAACAAATTGGCTTAACATGGTTCTCTTACATAGACCATGAAAAAAAAATAGAAGGAAAATTGATTTGTTCAAGCTGTCTTGTTGGAGAAGGCTCTTGTACATTCCTTGAACAGCAAAGGAGACAAACAACCAAATAATGGAGCGTAAAAGCAGACATATCCCTGGAAGGCAAAATCATAAACTTCTACCTTACTTATTTTGGCCATGTCATGTAATCAAACTCACTGGAAAATGCAGTTATGCTCAGGGTCGGTGGTAAAAGGAAATGAGTCCGCCATTCTCTTCATTCTCTCAGCTCCACAGCACAGCATAGCATCCAAGAGAATGGGAAGTCTTTATCCAGATAAGGAATTTCCATTTGCGCTTTGTCTTTCAGAAGCTTTTATAGTCTGCCCTCTTAAATGAGAATTTGCTATGCATAATGCTGATTAATTGCTCTAGTTGTTTATTCATTTAGTTGATTTCCTTATTCCTCTGGTATTTGCTTTTGTTCTCCATTGTGGGATTGGGGAGCTAGAATTATAGAATGGTGGAATTGGAAAGTATCTTAAAGATGAATTAGTCTAATCCTTTGCAGTGTACAGGAAAGCCAAGTAAACCATCTTGGATAGGTGCCTATCTGGTCTCTTAAACACATCAGGAGATGAAGTGTAACCCAGCTTTCTAGCAAGAAATTATTTTCCTGTTCAGGTCCATCTTTTGGTGATCAGAAAGATACAGTAAATTCAACTACCATTCTTTATTTCATAGCATTTTACTATAGGTAGTCCTAAGGTTATCATTGTAATTCAAAGTTGCAATGGCACTGAATGAGGGGATTCACAACCAGTCTTGAAGTTATGTATATTGCAGTCTCCACATTATTACAATTTGGGCACTTGGCAACTGGCTTACAAGCACAGTTACAGCATCTTGTGATCACTGATTGCTATTTGTGACCTTCTCTGCCAGCTTCCGACAAGCAAAGTTAATGGGAGAACCCACAGGAAGTCACAAGTCACTCCATTGCCACCACTTTCTCTCCTGAGGAGACCCAGGGCCATGGCGATCTCAGACTCTATAGTGTCTGCTTGCACACATGCCAGCCCTTTGTAGCACCTACTTGCAGCACCTATGTGTATTCCGTAGCACTCTGTATTCTGTATGAGAATATAGTGCTCTGTATTCTGCTTGCCTATACTCCATGGCAGTCATCCACTCATAGTGCCTGCCTACCCATTCATACTCCATAGTGCCATCCAGCCCACCTGTAGCTCTTGCCCACCACCTGCTTGCACGGGACACAGTTTGTGGTATAAACAAGCACTTTTGGATTTCTGCCTCCTCCCATATCACAGTCATGTGAAATCTTTGCTTAATAACCCATGTGGTTCTTGCTTAATGGGAACTGCCAAGATTGCCATCATTAAGCAATGCAGACATTGTACTTTATGACTGCATTGCTTAGCACTGAAAATTCCCGTCCCAATTTATCATTGTTAATTGAGAGCTGTCTATATCTTCATTCAGCAGTGATTCTTTTTATTTTGAACATACTTATAGAAATTATTTTAATTGTTCATGGTATTCTTTGCCAACCTCAGTTCATTCTTAACAGGAGCTTTCCCAATACCTGTAGTACAATTCCAGGCTAGTTTTATCCTTCTGTAGTCATTTATCCCTCTTTCCACTTCCTTTTTGTGTCCTTTTTGATTTTCACATTTTCATTAAGCTTTTTGAGTTGCATATTGTTATTTTCCTACAGTCTGCCATTTTTTCCCTGATTGGAAATATTTGAAAAGGTGTTTCTTTCATATCTTCTTTAAAAATTTTCACTAGCATTCCATCAATCTTGTTTAGGGTGGAAAACTAAGCAGGATAGATGTTCTTAGTACTTGGATGGGAAAGCACCATGAAAGCCCAGTCCTACAAGCTAGACTGGAACTTGAAAAAAGCATTCTGAATTTGCCAAGCAGTTACATGGACATCTCGTAAGCTTGAGCCATTAATGAAGATATTGATTTATTACTATTATTTTTACCATTTTATTTAGTTTTATTCATTCGACTCAAGGCTGCAAATATATCTTTCTGCCTCTTGTTTTCCCCAGAAAAAAACACCCTGTGAGGTGGGTTGGGCTGAGAGAGTCCAAAATCACCAGCTGGCTTTCATGCCTAAAGAAAGCCTAGAATTCACAGCTTCCTGGTTTCTAGGAACTACACAAAACTGACTATATCTAGCGACTTAAGTTTTTTTTCCTATTAATCTCACTTGCCAAGGAATTTAACTAAGCATTGCTCTGAGTTTATTAAAATCTATATTTTTAAGTCCAAAATATGTGATCAAATCATTCAGCTTTAATTTCCATTAAAATTAAGAATTCTGGAGTTTCTTGCTTTTGTTCTTGTTGTGTTCACTTCCTCAGTTCTGTCAGTTAGTATATCAGTTAGTATAAAAATCAGTGGCAGCTGATTCTCTTGTTCATGCTTTACTTTCAGGAGGATGTCATCAAGACAAATCAGAAATGTCCTGAATATATTTTGCTTAAGGCAGTTTGTCTCCACAGATGCTAGTAATGTCAATGCTCAACATCAAGCAGGGTCTAATTGCCTTAATTTCCACTTGATTATTTGACTAACATGATTATTTTCACTTGTATCTGGATAGTAGTAAATCTCCCATTTCAGTAAGAATACATGACACAAATAACGATTCTATGAATATAAGGAAAGTGCACATTCCGCAACAAGATCTTTTTCACTATATTCAGATTCTGCCTAGATAAGTCCATTAGAAGTATATTCACTGATTTACTGAAGGAAACTGGTGCACGAGCTAAAAAAGATAAAGGTTTCCCCTGCCAGTCATGTTTGACTTTAGAGGGTGGTGCTCATCTCTGATTCACAGTTGAGAGAGCGAGTATTTGTCTGAAGATGCTTCCATGGTCATGTGGCCAGCATGACTGTATGCCCTGATGCACAGAATGCTGTTAATTTCCCACTATTTTTCTACTTGCGTTTTTACATGCTTTCAAACTGTTAGGCTGGCAAAAGCTGGAGCAAGTAACTTAAACTGCTGAGTTGCCAGCCTTCTAGCTGACAAGCCCAGCATCTTAACCGCTCAGCCACCACACCCCTGAAGCTAATGTCTAGTGAGCTACAAATATTGATGATCTTAAAATGTTCCAATAATCTTTGCTATGTTAAAAAACCGAGTTCAGCTCTCTAGATATTTATTTGTAAAATTAAAATAGCAAATCCAGTGTAGAAGACTACTGAGTAAGACTGAAATACAGTGGAATTTGTCAATTACATTTAACAGTTGTCTCCTATGGCCTCTGAATTTGATTGGAAGTTACTTCTATACAAATGAGACAAAATGATTGTATGTTTATTTAAAGAATATACAAGTTATATTAATATACAAATTATTGCCTGAATTTTTTGAATTCTGAATTTGAATTTTGTTATATATTGTTTTCTCAGGGCTTGAAAACATGCAAGCTGAGCAATACAAAATGGCTTTTTCCTGTTTCAAGCTGGCTGCAGATCAGAACTATAGCAAGGCTCAGTACAATGTAGCCTTATGCTACGAACATGGAAGAGGCACTACAAAAAGCATGTCTAAGGTTTTCCAATCCAATTTGTTTTATTTAGTCTATGTGTTTATATGTAGAAAATTTGAGGAAAAAATCATCTGTTAAGTGTCCGGGAACACAGAGACAAACTGAATACTTGTCCTTTGCTTTCTCCCTATGTTGCTTTTTCACTCCAGAAAAATTATCTTATGTGAAAAGTGTTATGAAAGTGTACAAAAGAGGCACACAGCAATTGTACAGTATTGTAGATTAAGAGGAACAAAGGTTGCATTTCCATATTAGCATGGGTTCACATGTTTGTTTCTGATGAATTATAGACCTCAATCTAGGAAAACAACCTGCCTATCATAAACATACACAAGGAATGCTGTGAAATTAACTGTACTGGCAGCTTTAAATGCTGTTGGAAATCAGAGGAATTCCTTCTTTATCTAGGATATCCTTTAAGTCAATGCTGACTTCTGGTAACTGCCAAGGCTAGTCCATTAAATTATATTGGCAAGGTTTTTCATTTTCCACTATACCAAACTGGCTCTCCTTCTAAAGTAGATACAAGCCTCTAATGTTTTGTTTCTCAGTATTTGTAACTAAGACTCTGCAAAGCACTCAAGAGAGATGCTTCACAAAGTGCATTAGAGTAAATGAGCACCTTTCTTTGAAATGTTAAAGTTGCCACATGTTTTGCAAGACCCCCCTGCTTTGAAAGATGTTCCCGCTTTTGTTTTTCCATCTTTTTTCTCAGGTGCCTTGTTTTTGTGGTAGAAGCCTCGCCCTCTGTGTTTTCATTTGTGCTTAAAGCAAGAGTAGGAATCTCTGACCTTATGGTTTACCACGTGTTATCCTCCTTGCCTGGCCCTATCCAATACCAGTAAAGATTTTTTAAAAAATCTTCCCTTGCCAAGTGTAGATAGCTACACAATAATTACTTATTGTGTGGAATTACATTTAGATAAAGAAAATGTATTCTATGTTGCAATTATTGTATATTTGGAAAATCTTCCACTGGAAGCAATGGAATTTTTTTCTTGAGCAGTTACAGTAGCGAAAACAATTTGGAACATGTTATAATCTTGTCTGACTTTGGGCCCATCATTCTCTCTCTATCAAATCTACTTCAGAGAGTTGTGATGAGGAAAAATAGAAGGAAGCACTGTCTTCACCACTAAGAGCTTCTGTACAAAAAGTTCAGATAAAATCAAATAAATATGAACTGGGGAGACAAAACAAGGGGTAGTAATTCCTAAGTTAATGATTCAGGTTTAGGATGTTGGAGAGTTAAAGTGGCATGCAAAGTTAATTTTTAAAAGTTAAAGTGGTATGCAACAAGGATGTTTCAATTTGGGGGTTGAGGATTTTTTCTTGAATGTTACATACTTACAGTTTATTCTGTAGTGCATGAATAGCGCACTGAAAAGATTAGGTCTTAAAACTGCAAAAGTATTTTAAAGGGCACAGGCTAATTATCTTTGCCTTAGAAAAATTGTGGAATTCTTCATTACAAAGTAAATTTCCTTTTAAGATTCCTCATTAACATAAAACTGTACAGTAAAGCAGCCCTACAAAATATTTTTCAATATCCTATCTATCATGTATCAAATCTATCAGACCATCTTTATGACGTTTTTGCAAAATATATTCCGCAAAAGAGTAATTTCACACACACATACAAGGCAGTTTTCTCAGTAAGTAACTTTTTTTTATAAATGTTGCTATTTCTTTACAGGCAATCCTGTATTACCAGCGGGCAGCTCATCAGGGACATCTACTGGCCCAGTACCGCTATATTAAATGGCTTTTCTGCTGCTGGTACAAAGCAGGTAACAACAGCAAAGCAGACAAAGTGTTTTTCTGACCTGGCAAGCATTTTAGGAGAACCCTAGTGAATTACCAGGAGAGTTTTGACATTCTGTTCACACTTGAAAGTAATTTGGAATAGGTGGTATAGGATGCCATGTTTAGATCATTAAGCAAAACCTTTTACCTGTAATGATGGTTAGCTAGCTACAAAATATTTTTAGATGTTTTGATTTCTGAACCTGTTCATTTGGGAACCTTACAGTTTGGAGAGATTGTCTTAATGACTGTAACCACAACTTATGAAAAAGGTTTTGGAATCCTCCAAACCAGATGAAAGAATGAATTTCCAGCAAAGCAACTTTTGTAAGTTATAAATCTGCAGAGGAGAGAATGAACATTATATAGGAGAAATCAGCAGATATTCAAGTTTTTTATTTATTAAATTTATATGCCAACCATCTCACTGTCGTGACTCATTTTTACTAGATACCAGTAAAAAGAATAAAAAGATTGGGCAGGTGGAATGACCTTGGCTTTTGCACAAGTGATCATGGGCAAGAAGCATGATTGGAAAAATAGGAGAAAGTATGTACAGTTTTTTTCATCTCCACTATGCACTGTCTTACACCTAGTTAGGTTGTGAAAGATTAATGCTGGGATCACTCATTTTGGTCAATCAATCAAGCAATTTAAGCTTCAGATTTGAACCCAGACATTAAAACCTCTTCAGCAATAGGTTTGAATTTACATGAAGCACAAATTTAATCTCTGTGATACCTGTACTCTTTCTCAGCTATGCAGAACCAGGATGAATTACCACTGAAAGAAAGAACCTGTCTGTCCTGTCCTTGCCTTCAGTTCCTTGACTTCTCACTTGGGACAGCCAGCTGTTGGCCTACTTCACTCATGGAGCATAGGACATTTGGAGGATGTGGCAGAGAGCTGTGAACTGCAAGTCTGTTTGGGGTTACCTGAACTCTCCATCAGACTACAGCCTTTCCCCTGCTCTTCAAGAATGGATCATGAGGAAATGTCCTTTTCATAAACTTGTTTTTTGACGTTTATGGTCCTAACTTAACTTTTTATAAGATTAGAACTAGATAGACATTTTACAGTTATATTTAATCTTCTTCTAAATGTTTAACTTTTTACTTGGCACTGAAGTAAGAAATTAGTATTACTGAATATTATAACCAAACTCAGCTTTGATGGACTATTTCATCCTACAAATTTCTTGTTCTCACTAATCTTAGAAAGTAGAATTATTAATATGACATTTGACAACGTTCCCACAAACTAGCAGAATTGTCATCAAGTTAACTGCCTTCAGGATGCTGATTTTGGATGAAATTTGTGCCCAGTGTTTGAACTGAACATTCTCTATTAGTTAAGCCATGAAAATACTACATCCATCAAACTATCTGTGGAGCAGATCTTACCTGTACCAGATATGGTGGTCATCTGAATTAAATTTACCCATTCCCATCCATTTTAATTCATTAATTCCCAAGATGTAGATGTTCAATCTTGTCATCTCATGTTTGACTACATCCAGCTTAATTCTTAGATCTTACATTCCAGGTTCCCATACAATATTGTTCTTTACAGCATCAGACTTTCCTTTCACTACCAGACATCCATAGCTGAGCGTCCTTTTGGTTTTAGCCTAGCTGCTTCATTTTTTCTGGAGCTACTTGTAATTGCCCTCTACTCTTCCCCAGTAGCATCTTGGACACCTTCTGACCTGAGGGGCTTATCTTCTGGTGTCATATCTTTTAGCATTTTCTTGGCAAGGATACTGGAGTGTGTTGCCATTTCCTTCTCCAGTGGATCACATTTTAATTTTATTTAATTTACACATTTATTTGCCTCCGATCTCTCTCATGAGAGACTCTTGGCAGCTTGCAATGAACATTACAGGTACAGGGCAGATCCTACCCTCCAGCTGATGGGCAGTGTTCATGTCTGGGGATTTCCTCTGTGGATCCTGTTCCTCCCTCAAGCTCAAGCAGGTCCAGTGCCAAATTCCTGTTTCCCTCACTGTGGGCCAGTTTTTCCCACCAAAGTGCTATACATTTATCTACTTGCATTTTACATGCTTTTGAACTGCTAGGTGGGCAGGAGCTGAAGGCAAGTGACGGGAGCTCATCCCGTCAAGCGGTGCTGCAGCTCAAACCGCTGGAGCGTCAGCCATTTCTGGTTGATACAGCCAGCGTCATTAAGCCATTGCACCACTGTGCTTTTTGTCACAACTTTCCACTATGACCTGTCTGGTCTTGAGTGGCCCTACATGGCATAGCTCATAACTTCACTGAGCCACACAAGCCCCCACCACCACGACAAGGGAGTGATCAATGAAGGGGAAATTAGATGGTACCTATTTACTTGCATTATTAACATGCTTTTGAACTACTAGGTTGGCATGGGGTGAGGTGGCTGAGCAGTTAAGACACTTGGTTTGTTGGCTGGAAGGTTGGCAGCTCGAGTTCAAGACCCAAGCACCACTGTGTAATAGGTAAGCTCCTGTTACTTGCCCCAGCTCCTGCCAACCAAGCAGTTGCAGAAAGATAGACTTAATTTCAGATTCAGATACTTTATAGGCCAAGACACACAAGGAATTTGACTCCACTACAGCAGCTCTCAATATACTTAAAGACAACAGTAAATAAATAATACCGTAAATAAATTATGTATTCAACAGTAAAGTGTTTAACCAAAGTATGCAGCCAATAGAAAAGGTATATAAAGTGTGGAATTAGAACCACAATTTATTGATAAGTGTGTTTTGCAATTCTCAGTGGCAAAAGCTCTTATCACTTCTGAAACATGCTTGCAGAAGAAATATTTGATTTTTCCATGGGTCAGTATCAATAAGGTTGATTAAAAGGGTCCTCAGTGAAACACCTTTCACAGAACACTGCTTAAAGAAGTGACTATTTTTATTGGAATTTAGCCCTGTAACTGTCACAGAGATTCCAGAGCGAGAATACAATAAACTGCAGTCCACATCAATTGAAAATAAAAGCAGTCCTTTTCTGTGTTTCAGTCAGTTACCTTTTTTTCAAGAGCATCTCTTTGAATTAAATTTCAGAAATTGAAATACTCCCCCATGGTGTTTAGGCATTTCTGCACTAAGCTTTGGTTATCATTTTCTTCCCATTTGCTGGAATGATAATTAGAACACCCATACTTCGTAAAGTTCATTTTTAGAAGGACTGAATTCATATCAAGTCACTGTGTAAACAAATTCATCTTAAAAATAATAAAAATGGAAGCCTCCTTTGAACTGAGTTGGACTTCTGACTTGATTTGGTTCTCATCCAAATACTAACCAGATCAGACCCTACTTTTGAGAACAGCCAATTGGCTAGTAGCAAAAATTCAAAAAGATGCAAAACTTTTTTAAAAAGACAGTTGAACGTTTATTATTTGATGTAACTGGAAAATATTTTATCTCCTATCCAGGAGGCTTTCTCAATTCCATGGGGAAATGGAAGAGATGGCAAGAATTACCATCCAATTAAATCTAATAATAAAGTCCAGTTGTCTTTTTAAGAAAATTTTACATTTTTTGTATTTTTGCTACAGATCATGTCCTGGATTAATGAGAATATACATAGTCAGTTGGCGAGGTGCAGGGCTGCCAAATTATAGTTGTTTGTTAACATTCTGGAAACCCTCTGAGAAAAATGAAGGATTTCAACTACTGTACTCCCCTAAATGATGCCTAAACGTATTAAACTGTATTTACTCAAATTATTCTATTGGTTGCCACATTTTCCTCACCCACTAATTGTCTCTCACACTGTCACGGTATAGCAGGAATAGCAAGAAGGTGAGGCTTGGACAGAGAAGAAGGGCCAGAAGCTAGTGTTTCTGGAAGGGAGGAAATGGGGGAAGGAAGGAAGCAGCCATCGAAGTGAAGTTGGACAGGATCACTTAGGCTGTAGATTTTAATTAAAGAATGCACCTTTTAAGCACCTAGATGGAAATTTCCAGGAATTCCTAGGACTCTAAACCTACAATGGAGGTTTAGTGTTAGTCTATGATAGCAAAAAATCCGGAATCTAGTAGCACATTATCAACTCTTGTAAAAAGATCTAAGTTCTTGTGAGCTGCAATTCATTTCATCAGATGCATAGAATGGCTGGACCAATGATTACAATTGTAAAAGAGGCTGCTTGAGAGCTATGATTGCCTGAAATCTTTTGACGTATATGACTTCAATAATTTCTTGCTTGATGGTACTATTAAAGTCCCATTTTTCCAAAACAGTCCCTTTGAGGTCTGCCATGGCATGCCCTGGGAGGTTGAAATACTGGGAGGTTGAAATACAAATGTTATATTTATTTTGAGTTTTGACATCAAACTTGTGTCCATTCATTCTTTTGTGCTAAGTTTGTCTTGTTTGCTGTACATAGAACCCAGAAGAGCATTGCTGGCAGATGATGGCATATAGGTAGTTTCGACTTATTACAATTGGTACCAAAATTTCTATTGCTAAGCAAGACAGTTGTTAAGTGAGTTGCACCCAATTTTGTGATCTATTTTGCTGCACTGTTAAGTGACTCACACAGTTGTTAAGCAAATATGGCTTCGTCCACTGACTTTGCTTGTCGGAAGCTGGCTGGGAAAGTCAGAAGTGGCAATCACATGAGCCCAGGATGCTGCAATTATTGTAAATACATGCCAGTTGCCAAGTGCCTGAATTTTGATCATGTTACCATAGGGATGTTGCAATGGTTGTAAAGTGCAAGAACATAAATATTTTCAGTGCTGTTGTAACTTCAAATGGTCACTAACAAGTGGTTGTAAGTCAAGGACTACCTGTCTTTGGAGGAAGAAAAGGCATCTTCACATACTCTGCTGCACCTCAGGAAAGCTTGTGTCTTTTAATAAAAATTATTAGTTGGAAAAGGTAGTATCAGACTTATTTTTCAACCTATAAAGTGAAAAAAGTATAAAAAGCAGCAGTAACAAATTACGATACAGTGGAGCCTCACAAGACAAGACTAATCCGTTCCAGAAGAATGCTCTTAGCGTGAAATGCTCTTAAAGCAAAACAAGGTTTCCCATAGGAAACAACAGAAAATCAGACAATCCGTTCCCTGCCCCCAAAAATATTCACCAAAAAATCATTTTCAACAGAATTTGAGGTAGAAAT
>JANHZU010002178.1:43694-55221 GCA_032468055.1 Acrochordus granulatus | reverse complement strand
GGTTGCCATTTCCTTCTCCAGAGTCCTGTAGCTAATTTTTCATTGGATGTCTAAGAACACCAGTATCTAGCATGGTCCTTGATGACCTGCTAGTAATGACTGAGCCGGTATGGATTTCTGTAAAATTATGTCTCACATTTTTTATGGGAAGGAGACACTTTTTGTCTGGGTCCTCTGAGAGATCAGAGTTCAACTATGGTTGAACTTGTGGCATAGCTCTCATCTTCTTCAGAGCACACAAGCCCTACTGAGGGAGTTTTTGGGTCAGTCTTTTCCAAGAAGGAATTGATTTTGTTGTCCAAATCAAGCCATCATACCACAAAGGTAAGTCTATGAGCTATAATTAAAGTAAGACAAAATGGAGCCATTACTGATTCTACAAGTTGGTAAAGCATTTTGAGGTCATATCAATACAAAATATTAAATAAAACTATCTATAGTATAACATAACACAAAATCTCAGTTTGTATACCAAGGTAACCATTTCCCCTTTCAGTCATGTCTGACTCTTGGGGATGGTGCTCATCTCTATTTCATAGCTGAAGAAAAAATGCTTCCCTGGTCATGACTATATGCCAAGGTGCACGAAACCTTCCCACAAATTTAGGCAGTACCTATTTGTCTACTTGCATTTTTACATGCTTTCAAACTGTTAGGTTGGCAGGAGCTGAAGTGAATAATGGGAGCTCACAGCACTTAGGTCTTGAACTTGGGCTACCAGCCTTCCGGCCAACAAGCCCAGCATCATATTATTTGGTTGTGGCATTTATCAATACCAGGTATTAAAATCTCATATATAATCAGATGTACATATGCAGCTCTCAACTGCTTTATTCAAAGCAAGTTTTATATATAGTATCTGAAGTCTGATCATATGTAAGTACAGATCCCAGTAGGCTATTCTTTTGATAGGTTTGAAATAATGAATTATTTCCATGCTACACTATAGGCACTCAAATTTTGAGCTGTATATGCTATATCGTTGATTTCTGGGATACTACACATACATGAAAGTTCAAAATGAGGGACTTGATTAACCTTCATATTTTGCCATTGTATCTACTTGCTCAAATCTCTCATGGGTAAATCCCTCCTAAGATTCTTGGGCATCTAATAAATATTTTTAAAGTGCTATCTTTTTGAGCTTCTATGTCAAGGATTCTTTATGCAACTATTAACTAGTTGAAAACTTTTTCTTAATTTGCTGCCCAGGAATCCCACAACTCTGAAATTTGTAAATTATACTATCCAGGAAGATACTAATTGAAACTTAATCTGTCCCATTAAACCAAGTGTATATATTTGCAACTCAGCTCAAACTATGGCAGCTTAACTTCGTTTCTCAATACACTTCTCAAATGATATGATTGTATTTGCTCTAACTGTACTTCAGCCTCATTTAACAGCACAGGTGCAACTTGTATAACTTTATAACAGGGCTAAGGACTCTAGGTAGCAGTAATTTCATAATTTCAACTGCAAATACATACAAACAGCACATATACTAAAACTGAATTTGCAAGATCAATTTCAGGATGCCTTTTTTAGGCAGGGTTGTGGTTCCTGTCAAGCAGCAAACTTTCAAGCTGAAGATCCTCCTAGATACAGCATTGTTGCAGGACAGCAACATAGCACTGGCATTTTCAGCTTGAATCACTACATAACTTGAATACCTGAGTAACTCATCCACTGACTTCAGGACTGTGGTATCACAATATACTCTGTAGGCTCACACACAAATCTCATCCACGCTTTTTACTGTTACAAGATTATGTGGAATTGGTATTTGTTATCCCTCTTAATAACTGTTCATGGATGTTCTAACAATTAACAGTCCAGAATCACAGAGGAAACGGGAAACTGAAAAATATCTAAAAGTAAATACTGAACCTCTTCTATCTTACTTCTTACAGCTCATTTCCATTGTTCTTTTCTCTGTAATAATTTTGAAAGAGGCAAATGGAAATGACATAAGATGGGCAGCAGTAAAAAGTTCTGTACACTAAAAGGTAAAGGTTTCCCCTTTCAGTCATGTCCGACTCTAGGGGGTGGTGTTCATCTCTGTTTCATAGCTGAAGAGCCAGTGTTGTCTGAAGACACCTCTGTGATGTGGCCAGCATGACTATATGCCCAAGCGCACAGAATGCTGTTACCTTCCAACCAATTTAAAGGTAAAAAGGTTATCCTGCCAATTGTGACCGACTCTAAGGTGCAGTGCTCATCTCCGTTTCTAAGCCGAAGAGCCAGCACTCATCCAAGGACGCTTCTAAGGTCATGTGGCCAGCATGACTAGATGCCAAAGGCACATGTCATGTTTCCCATTGAAGTAGGCAGTACCTAATATCTACTTGAATTTGCATGCTTCTGAACTGCCAGGCTGGCAGGAGCTGAGGCAGACAACAGGAGTTCACTCTGCTTGCATGGAAGCACTAGGTTTTGACCTCAGGCCGCCAACCTTCCATATGACAAGCTGAGCATCTTAACTACTAGTGCCACTGCACATCCCCACCAATTTAGGTGGTACCTATTCATCAACTTGCATTTTGCATCCTTTCAAACTGCTAGATTGGCAGGAGCTGGAGCAAATAACAGAGCTTACCCCATTACACAGCACCTGTCTTGAACTAAGGCTGCCAAACCCAGCATCTTAATCGCTAGGCCACTGCACCCACTTGTACGCTACTGGGTCAAAAAAGGGAAGATTTTTTTCCTCTTTCTCAATGGCCATTCTTTGGCCCAAAATACTGCAAAGGAAATATAATAATATACAAGCCATTTTATGTATTTATTAAATTTATTTGCTACCTAATTCGCAGAGATTTGGGGCTATATCCAAATGTTGGATATGTGACTGGAAACATTTAAAATAATGCTTTTAATGCTGTTAATGAAAAACTGCACCTACCCTTTGGAATAAGATCTCCCTTGAAATCAGTGTGGTTCCTACCCTATTGGTATTCCACAAAGCCTTGAAGGTTGTTTTCCCAGGACTTTGAAACAGATTGGACCCTTGAATGTAATTTTAGTTTTGTGTATTGTGCCTGGAAGCTATCTTTGGTTAATACTGGTATTTATCTTGTCATTTATGAACCATTAAACTCAGTTTTCTACCAATTTATTCACTATGTCTATGTATTATCGTCGTAACCTCAGGAAGAATGCATGCTTGCATTCCTTGCTATCCAAGGGGTAATATTTGTCATAAAAATCTAAAATGTATTCCTCAGTTTTAAATCCAAATTTCTGATATAGCAGCATTGCAGAATTATTAGCAGAGACATGGAGGGTTGCATCTTTTCCCATGCAAGTCTGTAAAAAGAAAAAAAAAGAATATCAAAAGATTACAAGATTTTTCTTTCTTCTCAAAATAACAGAAATGATTTAAAAAGGTAAATAACTTAAGATAATGGAAATACCACAATATTAACTTCCATGTAACACTGTTCATGTTGCTTCCTTGTAAGGAGTGAAATACTTGCAATATTGACCAATAACAAAGAGAACTTCAGATTACTCCAATTAAGTAAATCTCAAGAACAGCACATTTGGAGAAAGTGAACAGGTTTTTTTTTATAAAATTGACATATTCATCTGGGAATCATACACACAATATTAAATATAAAGGAAAAATAAAAGAGAATATATGTAGTTTAGGGTTGAACTGTGGAGTCCTTGCTGCTCTCTGAGCTTATTTACTCGCAGACATTTTGTTACCAGACTAGATAACATCTTCAGTGCTAGAAGGGAATGGGGTGACTATATACAGTAGCTTGCCTGTCAAATATTGTAGGATGTTATTTTCTATTTGGTAGTTCCTTTATTAGGCTGTTGTTTACTACGGTTTAGGTTGTTGTTTACTGTGTGTTTGTCTCGTGTTAATTCCTGCTTACCTGGGTGTTCATTGCTGGCAAGGAGGTGTTCTGATCTTTTTGCTTCCTTTTAGCTTTTTTTTTTGTCTCTTTTTAATGTAAGCCACCCAGAATCACTTACAACAAGTAGGGCAGCAAATAAATTCAATAATATCTCTTTGTGCCTGTTGATCATGATTTGTCTAAGTGCCAAGTTTTCAGGAATTCCCTAGGTTTTGGGATTTAACTTGGCCTAAGATTTTTACAGTTCCCAAGTTGAAACTATGGTGTCTATATGCTGTCAAATTAAGTTTTCATCACGTTTTCTCACTGCTAGCTGGTATTCATGGATGCACTCTGTTAGTCTGTCCTACATAGTATTTGTCATAGTCCTTACATTCTGTGTTATAGATAACTCTTGGCTCTTTTAGTTTATTTAAAATGTTCTGGGAGGCTTTAATTGGTTTATGTACTTTGGTGATGCCATATGGTTATAGTAATCTGTTGATTTTGTTTTTTATATATGGCAGTAGTATTCTTTTCATGGCTTGTGCTGGCTGTGTTACAGTGGGTTGAGAAGTCAGGCACTTTTTGATAAAATTGTGTGAGCATTCATTCTGTTGGAAGATGTTGCATAGATGATCTTTTATAGATCATCTATTTAATAGATGTTTCTTTTTCCTAATATTTACAGTTGTTGCAATACATTTGTGCCCATTTAAATAGTGTTCTTACACAGCTTCCCTTGTAGTTGGGTTGTTAGTTTGCTAGTGGAGTTACTTTCTCCATTGAAACAAAATCGCATAATCAGATACTAAGCATTTAAATACTAAACAATTAAGACATAGTTAAAGCAAAAAAATTAAACATCAAATAAATCCAGTTATGTCACATTTTTCTAATCAAAATATCAATCCAGAAAGAACCATACAAAGTAACCTGTCCCATTTTAAAAAAAGTAAAAGTTTCTCCTGCCAGTTGTGGCCAACTCTAGGGGGCAGTGCTCATCAATGTTTCCTAGCCGAAGAGCCAGAGTGTTCAAGATACTTCTTTGGTCATGGAGCAAGCATGACTATATGTTGAGGCGCATGGATACTGTTACCTTTCCCACCGAAGGTGGTACCTATTTATTTACTTGCATTTTGCATGCTTTCAAACTGCTAAGTTGGTAGGAGTTAGACAGACAACAGGAGCTCATCCCGTTATGCGGCAGCTCTTGGATCTCAAACTCAAGCTGCCAATCATCCAGCCAACAAGCCCAGTGTCTTAACTGCTCATGCCACTATGCGTCCATCCCATTTTAATCATGATCAAAAAAAGGTTCTCTCAGTGGAGGTTTCATGGAATCCTAGCATTCCACAAGAGACATTAGGGGTTGCTTGGGAGATCTTGGATTTAATTTAAAAAGAGGGACCAAACCCCCATTCAAACTCCAACCCTGGGTTGGTTGCTGCTCAAACCTTGGGTGGGAGCAGGAATTGCATATGCAAGGCAAGCAGAGAGGTGTGCAAACTACAAGCTGAGGAGGGAGGAGTGAGCAAGGAAGAGAGGAGGAAGGAGCAGTGGGTGGTGACAGAGAGCATATGTGAGAGAAAGTTTGATTATTTTGAGCTTAAGAATATCTTTACAAATATAATTTTGTAATCTCTGGCCTATATTTGAACCTGAATGTGCATGAGTTTCCCAAGGCTGAAAAATATTTCAAGGATTCCTCCAGGACAAAACCTTGATTCACTTTTTGCTGTTTGTTTTAAATTCTTAAAAATTATAAAAATAAATCTTCATTTTCTTATATTAAGGTTTGAAGGCAGTAATTGACTGGGTATTTCTAACCTTGTCTAACTTGTTTGCAAAAGCTGATAAGCCATTTCCAAAGAAGTACCCAAACTTAGCATCCTTTGCAAAGCTCCATTTGTGGCTAGAGCAATCATGTCATATCCAGGTTTCCACATCACAAGAGATTACTCTTTTGGTCTCTTGATGAGGAAAAAGAATGACCCTAAGGAGAAACAGCTTAGAAAATCTTGCATCTTTTTATTTTATCCAGAGAGAATCAAAGGAGAGGATCTACTGACTTGCTCCTTAGAGAAGCCTGCAAATGACAGCTCCACAAAAAGAGAGAGCTGTCTTTTCTTCCCTGGAAGTCTCATAGTCAGTCCTCAGCCTTGAGAGTAGTAATCCCATGGGTGAGTTATTTCTCCATCAAACTGACAGTAGCTAGTGAGACGGAGGTTGACGAGATCCATGCCATTTTGATCTTCGTCTATTTGGTTAAGCTGTATAGTAGCGCTGCCATGAATTCTTCTGCTATTTCTGGGTCTGTAGATGTAATAAATGCTATGACATTAAATGAAAGCATAATTTCATAATTACTATTAGCTCTTTGATTTCCTAAAGGCACCATAGTGGGGAGTTGATAGAACTGTTCCTCTCAGTGAGATGTGAAGATTTTTCGTAAGTTTTTTAGCTATGCTGTATGCTGGGATCCCTGGTAATGATACAGTTGAATATAGAGGTATGTCAGGTTTGTGTATTTTTGGATGTACATAGAATGCCATCATCTTACAGAGGGAAGTGAATACTCTATCAACTACTTCCAAAATCCAAATGTTACTATAAATTACTTCAGTCAGAAATCAAATTCTTTCAGTGGTTTGTTATTCTGAAGTTCAGTAACCTTCCAATAGCATTCCAATATTTAATCATAAAACTTAAAAATTCCCAGTCTTTAAAAATGGGAGTTCAGATATGTTTCCTGTTTCAATTGTTTAAGGGAAATGGAAACCACTGTCACAAACTTTTATCAACTATTCAAAATTCTTTAAGACACTGAAGAAAAATCTTCAATTTTAGAACCTAAGTTTTCAAAGATGGAAACTGAATACGAGCCAGGGATGTGATGTGGCTGTGAACACAGCAGTTGCAATTTCAAAAGGCATCAACAGAAGTATAATTTTTAAATTACAAGAAGGAATTATTGTACTTTATTTTGCTTTGGCCAGATTCCACTTTAACTAATGTGTATGGTTCTGATCATAACATTCTAGAAACTTTCAAAGAAATAGCAACTGATTCAGTGAAGGATAGCAAGGATGATCAGAGCACTAGGAATTAAGTTTTATGAAAATCTGAGTTCTAGCTGTTTGGGGACTTATATGTACAAGAGAATTTTGGCTTCATATTTGCTCAGGATTTTTTCAAATGCTATATCAAGGCCCTAAAGCAAAATAAAATATAGGTACATAACCTCCTTAATTTTGAAAAAACTGAACAATAAATAAGTTACACAAGTGCAGATTTATTCACTTGAAGAAATGAGTCTTTGCATTTGCAATTAAATTAATCAAACCACATTTGTTAGGATAACAGAATCATTTTGAAATACCTGAATAAGATGATATATCATAAAAGTTGCAATCCCAGATCGTCTCCATTCAGGGTGAACGAAAAGGAAAGAGATATATGCTTCATTGTATTTGACGTCTGGCACCATAAAACCAAAAGCTACTATAACTTTTTTGTAAAGAACAACAACACTGAAATCTGGATATTGGAGGCATTCTGACAAATCAATCCCTATATATAATAAGAAAAGGAGACCATAAGCAATGACATATTAATGGTAGAAGCAATTATATATTAGTGTCATATAAAAACAACTATATGAAAAGGTATTTTCCAGGTGAGTAATTATATTGCAATAAAAAATGTTTCTAACATCAAAATCTAACTAACACAAACTATTGTGGTTAACAGTCCATTTCATTGGAAACATAGTAAAGGTAGACCTTGCTCACCAAATGCCTTATGCAGTATCCATCTGAAGTTATGATGGTGCTGAAAAAATAACTCTTGTGTCCAAGGTGACACTTACAGTGTCTCTCTTCTCACTTCATGTTTGTTTACTGGTTAGTAAACACTATCCTATGCCTGAACTTGTTATTTTTTTCCCTTACTTGCAGAGATTACCTAAACAAGCAATCTCATTAGGCAATCGTTCTTGCGTCTGACCCTTTTTTTCCTTCCTTGCAGAACAGAGATTGGAGAGGAAGGGGCTGGGAACCATGAGCAAGTTAGGCAGACAGCTGGCACTAACTCATTCCTTTCAATGTGTATTCCCCAATGCGTATTACTTACTGTCCTGTAATTCCTTCCTCTCCAATGAATGGAAATGCAAACATTAATTCCTTTATTCCTAATTGTCTCAGGGCCAGGATGTTCCAAAGAGCAGGGGACTGGGGAGAAAGGAAAGCTGAAGTAAAATTGTAAGCACATTTGTGGTCATGTTGTTTTCCACTTAATGACCACATTTCCAGTCCCAATTATAATTGCTAAATGTATCTAATAATATAGAACATGATCAATATAACCTTTTTGCATTCATTATGCTAATATTCAAGGAGCAATAAAAGTGTTATTTTAAAAATAGTCTGAATTACTGAGTTAATAAAAAGGCATTGCCTGTATCTATTATAAATAATTCCCTCTTGAACATTTTTCCAATAAAAGTACAAAATAATGCTTTCACTTTGCCACAAGTTAATGTATTTTTTTGTATATTATCATTATCCATCAGCTTTAACTGCATACAAATATCATACTGACTTCTTTTACAGGACTTTTATTTCTGACCGACATGCAAAGGATGGACTATGGGAATATTCTCCTCAGAATCCTTTATAATATTCTCTGGATGACTTTGAAGCCAAAGGCCATATCTGATGGGGTCTATTCTGAAGTGACTGGCAAGCACGGAAGAGCTAACCCATGTAGCCAAATGTCAATTACTAAGATTTCCCCTTTTAGAATACTCATGTGTAGCTGGACCCTGAGCAAAGGGGTGGCAATAAGTGCCATTGTAATGGACTTCCCTCTCCTAATAGTTCATAGTGGAATGTGAAATCTGCTTGCCTTGGTCTCCTGTTTATATTTCACAAAAGGCTGTTTCTTTGTTTTTTAGAGCAAATAAAAAACTGAGTTTGTGTAAAAAGGTAAATAGAGCTTTTGCAACCTATAGAACTGTGAATTCACTATGGGAATAAAGCATAAGCTATTCATAGGGTAACTGTATCCATATGAAACACTTGTATATCTCTCACTGACAATGCTCCTAACTATTCTGCTCTCCTAGTTGGTATAAATCCTATCAGGAACACCATAATACTATACGATTTGACTAGTGGGCTTAAACAGTGCATCTTTTTGTGGCCATAGGATCAGGGTTGGACTCCAGGGAGGAAATCAGTGCACTGTTAGTAGGGATAAAAATAAGAAAAATATTTTTATGTGAAGATGGTTAGACAAGAGATGAATCATCTAGCAATATGAAGGAAGCACGGATACTTTTATCTAACTATGCTTATAGGAATGCCCTTAATTTTGGTATGTTTCTCACTTCTGTGATGAAACGTGTGGGTGAGGGATAGGAATCTTGACAATAGCACTGCAGCTTTCCACAGAGGAGGCAACACATTGTAGGCCCAAAATAAGAATCTGTACAGTCCTGAACTGGATGGGACAGGGAGGAAAATGTTCAGGATAGCCACATCCTAGAATCTCCCAAGTTATATCTATTAGGTTAGAAGATTGTATCTTTAGTCTGCAAGAATCTATTAGATGTAAATGAAGAACTGGACCCAACTGGATTTCACTGTGTCATCTTTGGGCTTTGGCCTGACAAATTCAGACTAGATTTCCTGCACTATTTTTGGAAGGCTTCCCAGGTAGATTCTAATACTGGGATTGTCAATTCATGCACTGCACGTATAGTCATGTGAAAAAGAAAGTACACCCTCTTTGAGTTCTATGGTTTTCCATATCAGGACATAGTAAAAATTATCTGGTCCTTTGCAGTTCTTAAAAAGAGGTAAATACAACCTCAGATGAACAAGGACACGACATATTACACGTCATCATTTAGTTTACAAAAAAAAGCCAAAATGCAAAAGCCATGTGTTAAAAATTAAGTACGATTATTATGATTCAATAGCTTGTAGACCCACCTTTAGCAGCAATAACTTGAAGTAATTGCTTTCTGTATGACTTTTATCAGTCTCTCACATTGTTGTGAAGGAATTTTGGCCTACTCTTCTTTACAACATTGCTTCAGTTCATTGAGGTTTGTGGGCATTTGCTGCTGCAAATGACCTCTCTTGAGGTCCTGCCAGAGTATTTCAATCCAACTGAGGTCTGGACTTGGACTGGACTATTGCAACACCTTGATTCTTCTCTTTTTCAGCCATTCTGTTGTAGATTTGCTGATGTGCTTGTCCTCTTGCATGATCGAGTGTTGCCCAAGCTTTAGCTGTGAGATAGATGGCCTCACATTTAACTGTAGAATATTTTGGTATACAAAGGAGTTCATAGTCCCAAGATGCCCAGGTCCTGTGACTGCAAAACAACCCCAAGTCCCTTCCACCATGTGCTTGATGGTTGGTATGAGATGTTTGTGCTGATATGCTGTGTTTGTTTTTTGCCAAACATGGTACTGTGCATTATGGTCAGACATCCCCACTTTGGTCTTGTCTGTCCAAAGGACAGTGTTCCAGAAGTCTTGTGATCTGTTCAGATGCAACTTTGCAAACTTAAGACGTGCTGCCATGTTCTTTTTAGAGAGAAATGACTTTCTCCTTGCAACCCTTCCAAACAAATCATACTTGTTCAGTCTTTTTCGAACTGTACTGTCATGAACTTTAATGTTTAACATGCTGAGGCCCGTAGAATCTGAGATGTCACTCTTGGAGTTTTTGCAATTCTCTGAGTCTGACCTTGGGTCGAATTTGCTGGGATATCCACTCCTGGAAAGATTGGCAACTGTCTTGAAAGACACCACTTGTGAATAATCTTCCTCACTGTAGAATAATGGACTTTAAATTGTTTGGACATGACCTTAACCCTTCCCAGATTGATGGGCAGTAACAATGTCTTCTCTAAGATCATTGCTGATGTCTTTTCTCTTTGGCATTGTGTTAACACACACCTCAAAGCTGGAGACCAGCACACTCCTAAAACTTTGGCTTTTATAGAGATAGTCCCACTTGCTGATGATCAATTGATCAAGGGCACTTCAATAGCAGCACCTGGCTGCTACTTAGCTTCTTCATACCTTTGAAAGCATTAAGGGTATACTTAGTTTTTCACACATGGCTTCTCCGTTTTGGCTTTTTTTTGTAAAATAAATGATGACATGGTGTAATATGTCACATGCTCTTGTTTATCTGAGGCTGTATTTACCTACTTTTTAGAACTGCTAAGGACCAGATGATTTTTACTATGTCCTGATACATAAAACCATAGAACTCAAAAGGGTATACTTTCTTTTTCACATGACTGTAACTAATATCCCTGAAAGCACATAAAGTAATTCCAGTGAAATTCAATAGCACCCAACATTTTTGGAAGTTTGATTTTTACATGAAAAATCTGGAAATAAGCCACAAGAAGACAAAATGTACAGCATCTATATTTATATAGATTAAATCTATAATCTAGATTTTAAATCTCTCCCTTAATGGGACAAAATCAGACTATCAATATTCAGTGGCAACTGGCCTAAATTTAGCAATGAGTGTTTCAGATTTTTAAAAAAGAAAAAAATAAGTGTAGGAATTGAAGCACAAGATTATGAGGTAAAAATTCCAATTTCTATTTTTAACCCATTCCATGAATTCAAAATCTGT
>JANHZU010002178.1:18233-32288 GCA_032468055.1 Acrochordus granulatus | reverse complement strand
ACAGGCCTCTCTCATCTTTTTAAGTGGGAGAACTTGCACAGTTGGTGGCTGACTAAATACTTTTTTGCCCCACTGTAAGTTTCTAACAGAAGGGAAGGGTTGGGGGAAAGGATGCAGGAGACAACAGCATTTAAACATAGCAAAATAAACAGAGATGTTGGGCAATAAAACTGATTGCCTTTCAACACATTGGCATTATAGAGTCTCCTGCATAGTTCTTTTTTGGCAAATGATTTATATTGTTTCATAAGTTGAAGGAAGTTGAAATCTGGTTATTTATTACCATGATTTATTAAAGGATTTAAAGTCTTAATATATATTTGATTCCTCTTGAAAGCCAGTTACTTTGTCAATTATTTGGAATCTGCAATCCTCAAAATTATGATCATGCTGTTAAGTGTAAATGTACTGCAGATGAATCAGATGTTTTATGTTGTTTAAATCTTCTAAAATTGGCTATTTCGTCTCCCCAACATAAAATTCTGAACAAGAATCATTGCACTGAATGGAGATGACATCTGTCTGTTTGTGCTTGGGAACTTTGTCCTTAGGATGAATCAGTCTATGTTTAAGCATGGTCATGGGTCTAAATTACACACACGTATGTTGTTTTATTGAAAATTCTCCTGAGTTTCTCTGATACTCCTGCAACATATGGAATGGGACCTGTATTTTCACTCAATGCCTAGTGCGTTGAGACCAGATATATAAGAAAGTTGCAATAATTAAAAGTATAGCAATTAAAAGTATTGCCTGTGAGCAAGCAATTTATAACTATGAAAATATCAGGAAAACATTTTATTTTACAGGATTGCTAATATACTAGAGATTTGCTTAAATTAACACATTATATTCAGTTATACATTATGTACTTAACCTAATTAAGTACATTAGGTTTCTACTAGTAGATAAACATTTTTGTAAAAAAAAAGATGATTTTTATAATATCTGCTTTGTGTCTGACTGGTGTTCATGACTGGTTGCTGAATATGAAAAATATAATTCTGGAACTTGTAGCCTTTCTTTCTGCTGAGAATTATAAATAATATTACTGCAATTGAATTTTCCAAGTTAATGCTGAGTACTTAAATAATCATATGACTATATATATTACTATATCTCACTGTAATAATTACCGGGTTCCTAGTAGATAACTCCAATGTTTTTCAATAAAAGCACAAATGTCTTCTTTCCATCTGAAATAACCTTGGCGGCCAGTTCCTTCTAGGGATAGATTATACATAGCCAGCATGACAACCTATTATACAAACAGAAATGCCACATTTAATATTGACACTTTTTTAAAAATCCAACTCCTTATATATATAAATCTTCTAAACTTTGTGTCATGAAACTTAAAAATTCCCAGAGATGAATTACTAATGCAATTCTGTCTTTAATTTCCCAATTTGATAACATCTCAAGCCACAGAAAACCCTAACATTTATCTTTCAGAAGATGAGAAGTTCCTGACTTTGTCCCTTCCTTCACGTCTTGCCAAATATTAAAACCAGAAAATATTCTGAAGTAGTTAGAAGTGATCTTACAATTGCTGATGTAATCTTTGCAAACTCCTGAAGAATTTGGTGAGGTGCCAAAAACTACAAAACAGCAGAGTCCCAATATTCAAAAAAAGAAAAAGAAATAGCATGGATGCAATGTATATCACTCTCACTACATTTGACAAGATCTCCTGTGATATTTGGACAAGACAGATAATCAGGGGCTATATAATACTAAAGTCAACTGGATGCACTATTGGTTGACAACGAGACACATAATGCTCATAAACAGATCTAAATTATGGGAGAAACTATAAAATAGGATATTCCAGGGAACTTTTCTCAGCTCAGTGCTATTGAACATTTTTATAAAATACTTAAGAGAAAAGAATGGAAGGAAAGCTGATCAAGTTTTCAGATGATACTAAGCTAGGGGAATTGGGTCATTACCTTAGAAGGTAATCATCTTTTGACTTCAAAATAGGCCAAAACTAACAGGTTGATGTTGATAATCGACAAATGTAAGGTCTTCCATTTGGCTAGGACAAATTGAATACATACATATAGGATTGGGAAGACTTGGTTTGGTTAAATTAAAAATAATTTAGGAATACTAGAAGATTGTACTATATACTAATACTAGTAGATGATCAACTATGAATACTACAGTATTAGGCCACCACTGAACATGAGGAATCAGTGTATTTCAGCAGCTAAAAAGATTAATGAAATCTAATTAAATTTTGGGCTGCATTTTCAGAAGCACTGCAACCATATCATGGATGATAACAGCTGGTTATGTTGTACTTGGATTACAAAGTCTAGTTCTGGGAACTATACTTTAAAAAAGATTCAACATTATTATGTTCTCTTTTTTCTGTATTTCTTGTCTTTTGAGTATGCCTATCTTTTTTTTAAAAAAAATAGTAAGGTTTATTTATAATAAAACTACAGTACAAGAGAGAAACACTGGTTTTCAATAAACATATAAAAATTAGCTTATTTTTGCTAAACAACATCATTTGAACTTAATCATTGCACAAGGAATACACAAGAGTTTTAACAGTAAACTACTTCTTTGCCAATTCATATTTAAAATTTATGCCACTGTTCATAAAGATTGCAGCTGCATTACTTTGTTATATCTCCACTCAGTCCAAATCTTCTAGGACCATAATTCTATTGTAACATTTGATATAAATTTTCAGTACTTCTCTGTGCTACAAAGAATAATTTTAGAAATAGGACCATGTAGCACTTCAGTTTGAAAAGGTTTCTTTGGAATGCTTGGAGGCACCAATACCTATAGCATTTATTGCAACTCATGTTCAGGATGTTATATTCTTCCATGGAACAGTAATGTCAGTCAAAATTAATTAGTGAGATAATAATATGAGGCACAGAACAAGTGGTCTGTCCTTCAGTTCATCAGCATCATTCCCCATCAGGTCAAGATCTATCAAAAACTCCACTTGGGGAACTTTCAAAATTCATGCCTTGACAAAATCAGTTGACAATTTTCTGACCTATATTCTATCCATAATCTGACATGGTAATTCTATTTTTCTCAATTATTGGTTATTTGTCTTGACAGGGCTGACCTTTGTTGTAGTAATCTTGTTATGAATAAATCGCTGAGCCATCACAATAGCTCCATTCTAGAGGACTGATTGTGCCATCAAGTTGTCCTTGATTCCTAGCATCATTAGTCTGTCCTCAAAGAAACAGTAGAGTTCCAAGAAGTTCTGGAGGAAGTTTCCTCAAACCTGTTTGATCTTTTAATGCTTGGTGGAGATATATACAAACAAACTCTTCCAGGCATTTGATAACAGTAGCTTTTAAGTATTTCCAATGCTACAAGAGACTACGCAAGCAGCTCCATGATACTCAAAATGGCTGCATATCTTGAAGAATGATGGCAAGTGGTATTATACAATCATAGGGCTGGAATAGTTCTTAGAGATTGCTTAGTCCACCCTCTGCTCAGTATAGGATCTGCTAGAGCATCTGATAGAAGACCATCCAGCTTTCAAACAATGAAGACCTCCAGAGAATTCATCACTTTTATGTGGCATCTGTTCTCGCCCACTGGGGCAACAGACAATAAATCTATCCTTCCATTTGACAGTTCTTCAGGTGTTATACTTTTTCTTTTGTGTATTTGTCCATCAGATATTTGAAGACTGGTATCATATCTCCTGTTACTCATTTTTTTGTGTAGGCTAAACCTACCCAGATTCTTTAAATGTTCCTCATAAAACATGGTTTCCAGACCCTTCACTATCTCAGGTACTTACTTCAAAGGTGGTTTGACAAAGGCAAGTTCATGGAACAGTTACTTTTCATAATTATGTTCCTGCTTTGCACCTCAATATGACGTTTTTTAGCAGTTGCATCACACTGATGGCTCATGTTTAACACAAGTCAAAAAGTCCACAAGGATACCAAATCCTTTTCACATGTATTAATTGGCCAGGTCTCCCCATCCTACATGTGACTTTCTTAACCAGATATAGAATTTTACATTTCTTCTTAACTTGCACCATATTCATTATACCCCACTGTTCAAATCTCTCTACATCTTTCCTAGCTTTATGTCTCATCCAAGTCATTGAATAAAAAGTTCAACTGCATAAAACATCAAGAAATCATTAACAATATAATTAAAATGATTACAGCATTGGTCTCAGAATTAATCATATCAACATGGTTATAGTTATTGTTATAAAACTTCTGCTGGGATGACTAGAAAAGAAAAGAAGCTGTGGAACTCTTATCTGATACCATCAGCAGAAAAACAAAATCAAACTTTAGGGTTGTAAACTGTGTAACAGCTTTTGGTGGCCCTAGTCAGTGTCCTAGTACTGTGATTTATATAGTATTTTATTAACAATATCATTCAGATTTGTGTTGTTTGATGCCACTGAAGGCAGAACAACAGCTGGAGAGTCCAGCACTGTCTACTAACATCTGTCTGGAACAATCTGGCTAATAAGTAGACAGATCCATTCTGAGAAAAGAAAGATCTGGCATTGGTAATACATGTGCTGGTAATGCCAGGATTGACGTTCTGCAATATATGCTTCATGGGAAGAACTGAAACTTCCAACTGGTCAAAACTGCAGCAGCACAGATGACAAGTAATGCTTCCAAAAAATGTTACATCGCATTTTCTCTCCAAACAGTTTTTCGTGACCTTAAGCCAGTATTGTGGTATTCTTATGATTTGTATGTTATTGACAAAATCATTCAGATATGTGTTCTGTCCAATGCCACTGAAGGTAGGACTGTCTAATAGCATCTGTCTGGAATAATTTTGGCTAATTAGGTAGGTACATTTATTCTGAGAAAAGAAAGATCTGGCATTGGTAAATGCATGTGCTGGTAATGCCGTAATTGGCTTCTCGCATTGTATATTTCATGGGATGATCAGAAATAACTGGTCAAAACTGCAGCAGTACAGATGGTGAGGAGTGCTTCCAGAAGACGTCACATTTTCTCTCCAAACATCATCCTTCTCTCTGCAAACAAACTTAAGTAAGCCAAAGAAGTAGAGTAGCTTGAGGTTAATAGAAAGTTGGTCAGGAAAATTAAAGATTCTTGAATGAATTAATTTTCCTAAGTGCAAATCATTAGCATTTTAACTACTGAAGGAATTCTGTTGGACTCTAGGAATCTTCATAAATCACATTTAACAGACCCTGAAGAATATGTTACCTTGGTTGTGGGGGACAATATTGTTCCTATCTTCAAAATTAAAAAGTTTCATCCACTCAGACTGGGAGTAATACAGTTCTTGGAAGATTCTAACATAAACTATAAAACATTCAAACATTTTAACCCTGCAATCAGTTCAGCATTTGCTACATCAGCATGGGATTGTGAAGAGAAAGCTTTGCATGACTAGGCTTAAATCATGCTTTGATCAATATCCTTATTTGATTGTGTAAATGTTATATTGACGTTTATAAAGCTTTTGATAAAATTACCCAATTAAATACTGGTAAAGAAGCTATTACTGCATAGATTGAATAGTGTTGCTATTATATAGATCCAACACATATAAATATGGCAAAATGCTCACAGATGGTTCTTAATCAATGTGAAGAAAGTTACTAGATGGATTCCTCATTTGTTTTTGCATCCTGGTATCTTCAACACATTTCAATGAGTTTAGAAAAGGAGGAAGGAAGAAACAAGGCAAAATATTCATTTAACAATAATTAATGATTAAGTGGACACAACTTAGAGCTGCTGTTAAGGCCTACCTCATGGCAATAAAAGTGGTGAAATATCATTATTTCTCTGCCGTTATTGCACCCATAGAATGTTGCCCTGTTCAAGGTCACCTGGTTCCTGGAAAATCATCTTTATGACCGTGCAGAGGGATTTGTTATACACCTGGCAGATAGTCACCTGGATTTGTCCCATTTGGAACCCATCCGTGGTACAGGTCCATTTGAGATGCCAGGAGAAAATTCTTACCCGGTTATCTGGGAACAGTTTGATTCTGAAGAAGTGGACAGGGTCCTCAATGCTGTCAGTGCAACCACCTGCCAATTAGATCCCTGTCCCATCCTAGCTTCCAGGATGGTGACTGCCAGGTGGGTTCAGGCAGTGATAAATTCTTCACTGCAGATGTTCTCAGAACCTTTTAAGGAGGCCCTGGATCACCCCCTCCTCAAAAAATCATCTCTTGATCCCATCTGTCTGGACAATTTTTGGCCAGTTTCCTACCTTCCCTTTGTAGGGAAGGTGATAGATAAGGTGGTAGCTTGCAGCTTCAAAGGGTCCTGGATGAAATGGATTATCTCAAGCCCTTCCAGTCAGAATTCAGCCTGGTTATAGTACAGAAAGAAACAATGGTTGCACGTTGATAAAATCAATAGTGGGATGGGGGCGATGCATCCATCCTTGCTCTCCAAGACCTCTCAGTGCCCTTTAGTGTAAATGACCATGGTATCCTTGGGGCTGGGCAGCACAGTACTGCACTGGTTCAGTTCCTTTGTCCAAGGCTGGTCCCAATTGGCGTTGATAGGGAGTGAGAAGTCCAGTCCATGGCCACTTTTTTTGCAGTATACCACAAGGCTCTTCACTCCTTTTTAACATCTATGTGAAGAGGCTGGGTGAGTTTATCCACCCCCATGGGATATGGTACCATGAGTATGTTGATGATACTCAACTTTATATCTCCATCTCCAGTGATCCAACTGATGCTGTGGCTGCCCTTTCATGGTGCGTAAAGGCTGTGGGGTCTGGATGGGTGACAAGGGACTTCAGCTAAACCCTGGTAAGACAGAACAACTTTGGGTGCACAAAGCTTCTGAATCTGGTACTTTAGTATCTTTAGTTCTAGATGGAGTTGTACTACCCTAGACAAATCTGGTACACAACTTGGGGATTCTCCTGGATCTGCAACTCCTACTTGAAGAGCAGGTGGTTTCTGTGTCTAGGAGAGCATTTGTGCAATTTCGTGTTGTATGCAAGTTGCACCTTTCTGAATCAGGGATCCCTGCAGGCAGTCACCTAAGTTCTTGTCATCTCACACTTGGACTATTATAATGTGCTTTATATGGGACTACCCTTAAAGAGTATCCAGAAGCTTCAGCTGGCACAGAATGCAGTGTGCAGACAGTTCTTAGCACCCCTAGGGTGGTCCATATTACACTGCTATTATGAGAGCAGCACTGGTTGCTCGTGTGCTTCTAGATCCAATTCAAGATGTTGGTTATTACTTTTAAAGCTCTTTGTGGCATGGGTCCAGGTTATCTGAGAAGCCATTTCAGCCCAATGGGATTGGTCTGCCCCATCTGTGCTGACAGAAGGGGCATGCTGCGGACCTCATTAGTCAAGGAATTCCAGATGGCAAGATCCAGAAGAGCCTTTTCTGCCATGACTCCTGCCTCATGCTCCCTGAGGTGAGATCCGCACCCACCCGACTGGCTTTCCAAAAGGGCTTGAAAACCTGGGAACCCAATGGGGAACCCAATGGGGGTGCATCATTCTAGAAGTACCCAATGGGGGTGCATCATTCTAGAGGTGGTTGATGAACAAAGAGAAGACCCCACCTCCCCTTATACATGGGCATCTTCTCCCTTCCCTCCCCCATTTTTGCCAACTTTTAACAAATGTAATTATTTTGTTTTAATATTTTAATTATTTCTGATTTTTAATTGTTAGCCAGCTAGAATCATCTCTAGTGAGAAGCACTACATATAGATTGAATGAATAAATATCAGTTTAATGGATTTCTAATACAACACAATAAATCTGCATTTGTACTTTGGTTCTGAAATAATAGATCCATTTTTTCTGAAATCTGTCCATGTTTTTGGAGCGTTTGCAAATGAGATAAGTGAATGTAAATGATGTAAAATATATGACTAAACTAAATTCAGTCATATGTAGTTATGTAAGTGACATGAATTATGTGAATTATACAAATGTGGCCTGAATGAACATTCGGGTTTAACAGTCACTCTTTTCCCTACAATGATCTACTAAATCAAGTCTCTATTGCATTTTTTAAATGTACAAATGACACAAAAGATGGAAATATTAGGAAAAACAGAAATAAAATTAAAAACTATGTTCCTAAGTTAGAAAATTAGCAGAAAGGGAAAATAAAATCTACTAGAAATACAATTTTTTCATTTAAAAGTAAGAATCAAATGCATGTATTCAAAGCAGGCAGCAACGAAACTGAAAAAATCTTGAAAATGCAATTAATACAAACTATATGATTTAAAAATAAGATACAGATGCAAAAAGACAAACACAATCTTAGATTGCATCAAAATTACTGTAGTTTTCAAACAAAGGAAAATAATAGATCCAGTTGAGAAAATATTTCTCCTAAATATTATGTTTATTTCAGACCAATACCCTTTAAGAATTTGGATATATTAGTAGATTCAGAGATGAGGTATCAAGATGATCAAGCTATGATATCCTCTTTTTCAGTCTTATGTACAAAGACTGAGGGAACAGTTCTCTTCAAGAATCTTAAAAGATTGCTATACAGAAGAAGGCATAACCTCTGTTTTATCATCTGAGATTCAGGACATGAACTAATGGATTCAATTTATAGAATGGTAGAGTTCAATTTATTGTAAGTGGGGGTAAAGATTAAAAAATGCTTCAAAAGTGAAAACAAGTGCTTACAGTGATAATAAGCACAGACTACACAATCAACAGTCAGAAATGTTTTAATTTTGGGACTTTGGGGAAAATACAATGAACTGAAGATGGACAACTGCAGCAAAAAACAAGGAACCAGTGAGTAGACTGATTCCTTAGAATCTTTCTATGGAATCTTTGATAAGGAAAGGCAGGAGACTGTCTGCATGTGTTCTGGATGGCTGCTTCTTGCAAGGAGACCACAGGCCAGCAGATTTCTATGGGTCTGAAGGGTGGAAGACTATGGAACTAGCCATCTGGTTCACAATCGCAGCAGAAACTTTTAAAGTACATTACATTCACAAATCTCACTTTCTAATCCCTTTTAGAAATTGTTCATTAACCACTTCTAAGTTATTAAAACCTTCAGGCTGACAAGTTTGAAAATGCTATGTGAATCCTAAATGAAAATTTTAATCAAAAGTTCAGAATTTAAAGAGTCCGAAATAAACAGCAAAATGCTAAATAAGATTTTTATCTCAGAAAATCTTAAATGGATTAAAGATCCAAATAAAATTGGAATATTGAACATTTACAATGAGATTTTGGAATTAATTATAAAGAACAAACAGATTTTTCTGGGAAATAATTTCTGGTTGGTTCTCACAAGACAAAAGAAACAAAAACAATTTCTTGATTTCAAAAACTGGACACTTGAGGAGACTAAAGTTTTAAGTGCAAAACATTACAAAATATTCTAACAATAACAATACTGAAAGAGATTTTTAAAGAATAAAATCAGAAAATGGTAGTCACAATGTCAAAAATGTCAGTAAAGATATCTGCTTCTATTGACAGACAATGCCCAAAAGATGTTACTGAAGAAATGACAGTTATACAACACATTAGAGATGGTACTGAAAATGGATTTACAGCTAATTGGATAAGAGAATTAAAAACATCAAAAAAGGATGTTTCAATGGATTTACAAAAGAAATTGGCTGTGGTTTTAAAACTTAAAAGGGAAATACAAATGACAAATCAAGATGAACATGGATATTTTTTTCCTACTGGATTTACAAAAGAGGCTTGTTAAAAGTCTTGAAGAATTTTTTGTAAATGAACAAAGAAGAAATGAAGAGAAATCAAATTCTACAACAATATCTGAATGAGCTAAAGATTAAGACTGTTAAAAGGAAGGAATATAAAGTTGGTTTATTTAAGGTGAAAACAAGATATGGTATTGTTTCTGGCAACTTTTTATGGATATTCTGCTGACACCAGGATTGAAAAGATAGTGTTTTGTGGATTTATAGATAAGAGATGGGACACTGGATGTTTGTTAGAGGGAATGAAAAGTCACCAAATTTGGTGATATTTGTCATAAAGTCTAGAAGTAACCTTTTTATATATTTCTTTTCCTTCTCATTCTCTCTTTTTGCACTTTTTACTTCTATTCTTAAGTTTAGTTTATATTTTACTAATGTAATCAAATAATTTTTAAATATATGTAAACATAATTTACTGAACAGGGGACTTAAGTAAGTAGTTCAAAAAACTCTTTGAATGTTAACATAAAAAGAAATTTGAACTACTTCATCATTACATTATTTGAACTTTATTAGTTTACTACTTACTTGCTGCCACGTCAGCTTTAACCGTTCAAACTGCTCCTTCCCATCTTCTGAGCAATCAGAGCAAGTAAACTTGAAAAAGTTATCACCTTTAAGATAGGGGATCTGTTCTCTTGTCTGACCTGTAAATAAATAAAAATCAGTCTTTCCCCCCCCCAAAAAAAACAGATAGCATAAGTCATAATACATTATATAATACATTACAAAGCATTTTTTTCTTTTGTTTAATCATATCTGATTCTTGGAGACTACCTGGATGTGTCCCTGCAGTTTTCTTGGCAAGGTTTTTCAGAAGAGGTTTGCCATTGACTTCTTCCTAGGGCTGACTAACAGGGGCAGGCCCAAGATCATCCAGATGTATTTGTACTTAAGGTGGGATTAGAATTCACGTTTCTAGCCTAATGCCTTAATCACTACATCACACTGGCTCTTACAATGTAATCACCTGAGTAAATTTCAACAAATAGAGACAATATGACCCTTGAACAGAAATTTTGGAATCAACCACTTTTCTCACTGATAATAATGAACAGAATACAGCAAAATATACTAGATGCTAGGAATGTGCTTCAATTAAAAGCTTCTATCTTGAAAACAGCAATTTGATGTTTCATGCTTAAATCTAAACACTTTTGTCTGATAGTTCTATACTAAAATCAGAACCATTTTCTTTCCATTTCAGAACAAAACTTGAGTATTTCTAATGTCCAAGAATAATTGAATTGTTATTCCATGGCTTGTGCTTTTTAAAAAAATTTTTTGACTATTTAAACTGTAGAGCAGAAGAATCATATCCTTGTTGTTCTTGATTTAAACTGACTATGATTATGGTATGAAGCATAAAGAAGAAACAGTTAAGCATGCGGCCAAACAGAACACAGAAGTGTCTTCTCTTTGACCGTGTTAAACTGTTTCTTTATCAATTATTTGTGGTAAATTACAGATTTTCTAAAAAAAAGTATGCAGAAATTTACACCAGTGGACATGTTGCAATTAAGGATACATACAAATGGGTATATGTAATTTGTACTTTGTATTTCCAACAATTTAAAGATTAATGTGTATCAGACTCCTTGCGCTCACAGTGCTGTTAATGCTGTAATAAATGTAAAAATTACTTAATACAAAATATGCTTTACTTGGACCACAGAAGAAATACGAAGGATTTATGTTAGATTTGACCATTTTTTCTGGGTGGGGCATATGCATGCATGTGCATATGTACATTTTGTACTGTAATGTTAATGCTACTTACAGTTTTGCTGTAATGTTAATGCTACTTATACAGTTAAACATCAGCAGCTTTTTTCCACACAACAATCACTCCTATGTGCAAGCAAATTATTAGCAAAAAAGTTATACTTGCTTTTACTGGGTTTCTGCATGGGGAGCAGGCTATGTTTGATTTTGCTAAATAAATGGAGTGACAATGTGTACAAAAAAATAATAAAATTGGTAAAGGGACAATTTTTGTCTGCATTCCAGATCTGCTGGGAGAAGTACTCATTATTGGTTAAGATGATGTACCAGATTCAAATTTCCCCCCAGCCATGGAAGCACGTTGGTTAACTTTGGATGTATTATGCACGCAAATTAACCTCATAAGGTTGTTGTGATGAGAATAAATGAAAGGAAATGCAAGCCAATTTAAACTCCTGAAGAAAATTAAGTGGAATCAACCGCATATAAAAATTAACAAACATTAAAAAGAGATCTGTTCTTTTGAAGGGCCTGATTTAATGGAATATTCTTAATAGTTTGTGACTGCTGTCTTTCTGAACATCTGAACTCTATAATCCTGGGATTCTCCAGTGGCTTCACAAGGAAAAAAACAAAATGCATGTATATTCTCTGCAATGCAACAAAGAAATGTCAACTAAAATATTTTCAAACAGCTTATATATAAGGATTTTTTTAAAAAATGACTTGCTATACAAAAATTTATGTTAGTGGATTATTTGTGGTTTAGCCCAATCTTAAAAGGATTGGGATCTATATCATTTATTTTGGAGTAAGTATAAATTATTTCAAAGTTGTTGCTTAAAGAAGCATTTTTTCCAGGCTTCTGCAGTTCATATAAAGATAAATGATCACTTCTAAGGAATACCAGATGGTTAGAACAGAGTATCTAAACTTGTGTTGAGACATCATACCATGTAGCTATTGTAGGAAAGCCAAAGATCATTATTATAAAATCACTGAAATCTTGTTATTTATATGCATCAGATACAAGACAGAACTAGTGGGAATTAAAAGACAGAACTAGTGGGAATCCAGCAAAGCTAAAAGAGGTGGTTCCAGTGCAGATGTGTGTGGGTTAGGAGGCCAACATGTATATGGAAGAATAAACAACATGTGTGCTTATGTGAAAAACAGAGTAAAAACAGTTAAGTTTAAGAAACTCTAATTCACAGACACAATATAGATATCAAAAATTAGGGAGTCTTACTTGCTGGCAACCATTTTTGACATCTTTCACAGTAATAAGATATCTCCTCTGTCCAAGATGTATCCCCTTCTTCACTATTCACAGAGTCCCCACTTTGATCATGGCTCAAATCCACTGATGCCTGATCTTCAGATTCTACTATAAGAAGAGTCTCTCCTTCTACTTCCCCTTCTTCCAGGCCTTCTGAAGGAGATGTTCTTGTAGCTTCATCATCATGACAAGTTATCATCTCACTCATATATGCATTTTTATCCATTCTGCTTACATGGAATTATTTTCACTGTATAAGAAATGTTTTCTTCTAATGTTTAAAAAGAATGATCAGGATAATGATTGCCTTCGTAAATATGACAAAAATAAAATTATTATTAGAAAATTATGACAACTCTTTCCTTTCACATTTGGGATTTTCTTGCAATTAGCATTTTGCTATTCTCTGTTTCAATTTGTGTGACTGAAGTAGCATGTTCATCTAAAAGATGAAAATGTTCCTTGTATTTCTGTCTCTCAAGATCTCTGTACACACCTTCCCGCAGCCTCTGAAAAAAATAATAATCACATTAATTCTCATATCATACTGCTGAAATATTGGAAAAGATTCATAGTACTTGCTCTAAGAAAATTAAGAACACTTCAAAACTAACAAATATTGCAGTGTAAGTTTTCATCATAAACATAGATTAATATTACAATTAAACAATATTATTAAATAGATTACAATCTTTACAGATAAAGATACTTAGGAAACAATATACAATAAGCAAAAAATACAATAGTCCTTGACTTGTGATCATAATGGCACTGAACCTCCATCACTAAGCAATATGGTTATTGAGATGTCATGCAATTCCAGACATGCAGATCATTCAGCTAAGAAGCATGAGGGTGCAGCAGGAGATGGGGAAGGTCTGGAAGGCCCAGCACATGCCACCCACAAATTGGGGGGTGCTGTAATGTGCCATGAGCACAGGTAGGTGAATAAAACACACTGCAGCTTAGGGGCTTCTTGGTCCACTGCAGCTGCAAGACATGCCTGAGCTGTAGCATTGCACAAAGCTTCATCACCCCTGGAAGCCTCACCCATCCCAGCCTGGCCCAGCAGTGTAGTGGTGCTACACAGCACTACAGCTATCCCTGGAAGCCAGCCCAGCCCAGCAGCATAGTGTGCTCTGACTTAGCCACCCTGATGTACCCAGCTAACTTTTGCTGTTTTCTCCCATTGCTGAGGTGCACCAGGCCTGACCCTACTACATATGAGGTGCGGTGGCACAGTGGACTAGTGCCGCCAGTTATGCCGACCTGAATAGGCCAGCATTCTGGCAGGTTCGGTCCGCAGCTCCACATGACGGGG